>QYSG01006670.1:0-34870 GCA_003988875.1 Lachnum nothofagi
AACCTATATATAGGTAAATAAGCTACAATTTGGCACAAATTGTATTGTAGTCTTTTGATTGGCGCACTGGTCTTTTGCTTATTAAGGCACGTGACAATTATATTATAATTTTATTTAAATTTTTTTAAATATATTTAATTTAATTATAATTATTTTTATAGAATTTTTTAAATATTATAATTTTAAAATCTATATATATAATAAAATATTTCAAAAAATTAAAAAGTTTTTTAATAATTTTAATAATTTTATATTTTATATATTTTATAAGTTTTTTTTTTTTTTTTTTGATTATTTATAAGTTTTAAATATTTAATAATATTAGTTTTATTAAAATAAATTTTTTTTAAATTATTTTAATATATTATTTATTTAAAAATTATTTATTTTTATAATTAAAAATTTTTTAAGTTTTTAAAATTTTTTAAGTTTTTAAAATTTTTAAAATTAAAAAAAAAATTTAAATTATTATTTCTATTATTATTATTATTATTTTTTAAATTATTTTTTAAATTATTTTTTTTTTATTTTATTATTTTTTAAAAGTTTTTTTTTTAGGTTTTTTTATATAAATCTTAAAATTCCTAAAGTTTTTTTTTTGTTTAAATTAGCAATATTAAATATTTTAGTAATTTTTTTAGATTTATTATAATTAAATGCATTATTTATTCCTATATATTAATTATAAGATTTTTTTTATTAAATTAATAAATCTATTAATTAAAAAGTTAATAAACTTTTTTAAATATTTAATAAACTAGTTTCTTAATTATTTAGAAAAAATACTTTTTAGTTTAATAAACTTTATAGCTTTTATATTATTATAAATTTAAATATTTTAATAAATTCTTTATTTTTCCGGTATTTTAATATATTTTATTTTTTGATTTTTAGATATTTGCTTATTTTTAATTTAAAATACATAAATACTAATAATAAAATTATTTTTATTATATTAAATTATTATATTTATTATAATAATTTAGTTTGGTTTTTTATATTATAAAAATTTAAATAAATGATTTTATAAATATTATTATTTATAGTTTAGGATTTAAATTAAAAATATTTTAATATTATATAATTTAAATAAAATAGAAAAAATAGAAAACTACTATTAATAAAATTTATTATATATATTATTTTTAATAATATATTTTATTGCTATAATAATAGAATATTTAAAATTAAAGTAATATATTACTTTTTTTATTTATTATTTAAATTATATAGAAAAAATAGCAATTAAGATTTTAAAAATATTTTTGTTTTTTTTAATATAGGTTTTTTTTATATATTTAAAACTATAAAATATATTTATTTTTTATATAAATTATTATATATATAAAACTAAAAAAAATAAAAATTTTCTAATAAAATTTAATATATAAGTAATTTTATTTAAAGTTTAATTAAAAAGCTAAATATTAAATGTAATTTTATTTGTATTATTGAAAAAATAAAGTTATTTGTAGTTTATATAAAATTAGAGTAATTATATGCTTTGGTTATATGTAGATCGATTCACCCCGTTACAATATTATTATAATTTTGAATTTATTAATAATATAATTGCAAAATATAGAAAATCCAAAAAAAAACTAATAATTATAAAAGCTATTATAATAATTCTAAAGTAATCAAAATCTTTGCTATTATATCCTATTAACCGCAAAAGTTTTAATATTATAAATATAATAAATAAATAAATATTTAAAAGAAATAATTTTTTATTTAAAAATAATTATAAAAATTATTCTATTTTAAATAATAACAAAATTATTAAAATAAATTATTCTATTAATTAGAAAAATATAAGATTTTTTTCAAAAATTAAAAAAAAAACTTTTAAATAAAAATAAAAATATTAATAATACTAAAAAATAATTTAAATAAATAATTTAATATAAAGTTATATAAAATTTATAATATTTAATATAATAAAAATAATTTAAAAAACTAAAATATTATATAAAATAACCAATTTAATATTATTTATTTATATTAAAGTTTATTTTAATAATATAATAATTTATATTTAATTAAGCCATTATTAAACGAAAAAAATTGATAAAATAGAGGCTGCCGTTAAACGTACCCAATTTCGAGTGAAAAAACTGCTGGACTGGTCTATAGGATCTTACTTATAGTCTCGAGACTCTTGACGTATTTGCGTTCTTCGTCTTCCTCGCCAGTCTCGCCATAGAGAAAAGCCGCCTCTACTGGTTCCAGGATGGTATGGTAGTAGTTGCGAGTATTGAGTTCCACTCCTAAAGTCTCTTCTGCTCTTGTCAGAGCTTTTGCGCCAACGGTAGTTTGCTCAAGTTATGCCCAGCAGCAAGTGTTTGACCTGTTGGCGCGGTCAAATCTTGTAATGAGTATTGACACCGGCCTGCATTAACGACAACATACCGCGGGCCCTCGCCAGAGCCCACTTCAACACCCATTCCTACGACTTCTTCCACATCTATCCACGCCATCATCGACGAGCCTCTCCTCGACAGACAACTCCACGCCATCTAGCTTCACCTCGTCAAAGACAACCTCGTATACTAGTTCGTCGTCATCATCGTCGTCTTCGTTCGGCGAATGACAGTCGTGAGGTGTCATTTTAGAGAAAAGGGGCATCTAGGACGGCGGTCTTAAATTTCGGCACTCCCATACACGCTGCATATGGGCTTGCTAGCAGATGAAAGTTACATTCTTACCAATATAGTTCTCTCGTACATATCCTGCCCAGCCTGACCAGTAAAGGTGCCATTGGTGACGGAGAAGGCTCTGCAGTTTTAAGTGGGGTTTTCGAATATATACTTTATAATATTTGCTAAGACTTTGAAGTCGCTTTCCGCGTCGTTGGCGAAGTGGGACATCCATAGAGCGTACTTATTACGTAAATACAACAGCTTGGCGATGTTACTCAGCTCTTTATGGTCTTGGCAGGATCCGTAGTGGGCAATTGACATGGTTTCGACTTCCTTCTTCTTGCTTTGGGCTGCATTGGGTTGTATCCTCTCTAGGTGGTTGCTAAAAACTTTAAGGGCCTTTTTAGGCTTGGTCAATATACTCTAGACTTCGAACAGCATTTTTTTTAGGAAGGGGCAAGAATAAGATTTAATAAACGCCTTGATAAATGTTCTGAACTTTATTTTATCTCTAGCGTAAGCTGATATTAGCTTTACTTCGCCGTCGGCGCTTAGTAAATAATCTTTGTGATTCTGTCCGGGACAAGCAAGTGATGAACCCAGCACCAACATTGGTGTAGTGCCCAGGCAGAAAAATGAGCTTTAATTCTTGAGATTTTGAATTAACGACGCGGGAACAAAATATTAGGATCAATTGGGTTCCGCAGAGTGCAGTTCTGCACCGGTCTTTGTTTTTATAATATTCGTACTTGGCTATTCTAACCCGTCGTAGCCCTACCATTAAAACAAATGCTTTTCCCTCTTTACGGAGATTGCGGTCAAAAGTCTCTCGCAACAGGGGTTACATTGCTATAAGGTAAGCTTATAGTAGGTCCTTATTTTCCCTTGGTTTTATATTAAAGTTATATATTATAGTAAATTAATAATAAAAATTATAAAATAAATATTATAGTTTATGCTTTAAACTAAAAAAGAAATTATTTTACTATAAAATTATTTTTATTATTTTTATTTTTTTTAATATTATAGCTATACAAAAGTTTTTCAAAATCTATAAAACTTAATTTATTTTTTTAAATAATTTATTTAATAGTTTTGAAAATTCTTTTAATTAATAAAAATAAAAAATAAATATTAAAAAAAATAAATTTATTAATTTTAAACTAAAGATTATTTTAGGAGATTTTACTTTTAAAATATTAAATTTTTTTAAAAATATAAAATTATTTAATTTAAAATTTAGTTTTAATTTTAAAAAAAATAAAAAAAATATTCTGGATTGTATTAGAAGTTTTATATAAAAATTTAAATTAAAAACTCTAAAAAACGTTTTAATCCCGAATTTATTTAATGTCTTTTTTTTTTCTATATATTATTATAATAATAAAACTTAAATTTAAACTTTTACTTTAATAGGCCTAGATTAGCACTAAACTATAATTTATAAAAAAACAAATATAAAAAAGAATACTTAAATTTTTCTTAAAAATAAAGCCAAAAAACATAAATAAAATCTAGAAAAACCTATTTGTATAAATTATATTATTAATATTCCTAGAAAAGAAAAGCCTTTTTTAAATTAGAAAATTTGTAATAAAATAATTAAAATTATAATTAAAAACTTTTTAATAAAAAAATATTTTTGCGCCAAAATCACTATTAAAGTAAAAAATAATTTTAGCTAAAAAGATATTATATTAATTTTTTTAATATATTATATATTAAAAAAAAATAGTTACAATAGTTATAAATATATAATTAAATTAAAATTAACCAAAAAAATGCAAAAAACAAAAAAAAAATAATATAGAAAATATTAATATTAAATTTTAGAAAATTAAAATTTTTTTTTTTTATAAATAAAACCTTTTATTAGCTTGAAAAAATAAAAAAAAACATATTTAAAAGATTATTAAAAAGAAATTCTATTATTATATAATTAAGTAAAAATAAAAAAACTTTAAAGAATTTATATTCTAGGGTTTTTTTTGCTATAATTATAAAAGACCCTACTATATCTAGAAATCTGAAACAACCGCTAAAAAAAAAGCTAGTATTATAGATTTTATTACCTATAATGTTTAATTTAAGCCAAAAAAAAAAAGTAAAAAAAAAAACAAAAGCAAAAAAAAAAGCATACTTTTAAAAATATAGCAATAAAAAAAATTAAAAAAAGTTTACTTAAAAGTATATTAAAGCTATAAAAGCAATAATATAAAAAAAAAACAAAGTAGCATTGATTAATATTACTACCAAATAATAATCCTTAAAAAAAAGCTTTTTTTTTAATGTTAAAAACTTAAAATCAAAGGATTAGATTTTATAATTTAAAAGAATAATATATTAATATATATTTTCAAATATTAATAAAAAGTTTTTGATTTATATAAAATTATAAGAATAACTTGGCCTAAAAATTTTTTTAATTTTAATATTATAAAATCCATTTAATTCTAAAAAAAAAAAAAAMAATTAAAAAAAAATAAATAATAAAAAAAATATAAAGGAAAAATAGCTAAATTATTAAAAAAATATATTATAGAATTATATTAAAATTTAAATTAAAAAAATATTTATTTATATTAAAAAGATTTTTAATTTAAAAAACAATAATAAATATAAATAAAAAAAATTAAAAAACTAAAAGAAAATAGAAATATATTAAATAAAAAATATTGCTATAATACTATAAACTAAGAAAAATATAGAATTTTAATATAGAATTAATAAAATAAATATATTAAATTATAGTAAATTTGGCGTTTATAAGCTTTCTAATTAGGCTGGCAATATCCTATAGCCTTAATTTAACCCCTATTGCGAGAGACTTTTGACCGCAATCTCCGTACCGCGCAAACTATACCGTTTTCTTCGGCTACGGAAACCTCGCCAGCCTTATTCATTACTGCTCACCAGTTCCCTTATAGACCTCTTCTTCTCTTGCGAGATTTTCCCAGCCGTCTCTTTCGTCCCAAAGTCCTCTACCGCAGAGCCTATTCTGCAGTGAGGGGCACTTGGCAATCGCTTCAAGATGCGGCTTCAGACAGCAACAAGAGATGATTTGAGCCTCAAGAATTGGATGTTGGAGATTTGAGTTCTATGGGTTAGCTTAACTATATTAAGGAAAGGCAACTCGATCGTTATCAATGACATCATGCCCGCGAATACTACTAAGAATACGAGTTGGTAAGATAAGTGCTACCGAAGCACGAGCCTCGGGCTACTACTCCTTAATAGGAATCTGATTTCCTTGCAACATTCTTTGGTATTGGATAGCATGAAAGAGTAAGCACCGAGATGCGGGTATCGGCGTAGAGAAATAGTAGATATATACACCGAGTCAAGAAAAGAATATGGAAAGGTCGCTGGATAAGAGCTAGCAGGGGCGCAAGGTTGGCTCCAGACATTTGCTCCCAGATATGGAAGAGTTTCTATGGCACTCTTTATGCAGAGCATATAACCGCGCCACCTAAGCTCTGCGCAATAGACACCTTAATGGTTTAAGTTCCTCATTAGCTGGTGAAGATCTTTTGGACGAGGCCCTAACATTACTTTTAGCACCAATACCAGAATTTTGTAGAACATTTCCCAGGGACTGGCATGTGATGCCCAAAGAAGTCGTTTGAGAAAAATTAAAGCTAGCGTATAATGATATCCAGTTTAGACTTGCAAAACTAACCCCTCTACCGCTGCTCATAAAACCTCGCAGTACCCCTAGCAACTCCCAACGACCTTTAGAGTTTCCAGCACTAGTAAAGTCTAAGGTAAGCCCCAGCCTCACTGATTCCCCAGACCCCGGGTGAGCTCACAGCGGATGAGAAACTTCCTTGGAATCAGAATCAGTAATGCTAACCAACTAGTCGCCAGTCATAGGTTCCCTGCTTTCTCAACCGTTTTCCCAGCCGCATTCGAACATTCCTTAATGCCTCACTATCTCAACATTACTGGGCCGAACGTAGAATTGACACTGCTGAGGATTTAGTACTTGGAAGGTTGCTAGCTGCCTTGGAAGGAAAGAGCAAGGGAGTAGCGCCCACTTCCCCGCATAACGGATTCTCTTGCGCCCGACAAGGAGGGGCCTCGATGAGGGATCTCTCCAACCTGCGGCAGCAAGAGTCCTGCGGCCCGAAGACCTCCGATATCAATGGGCTGCTATAAGATCACGACTAGCTTCTGGTCTGTTCTTATAGATGTATTCCAACAGACGTAAATCGATTCCCCCCATGGTTCTGGTCAGCGCCAGTCTTGGGTAGGAGCCTCGAGTACTTTGGATCACTCTCTTTTGACATAGAGCATTCAATAAATTAGTCTATATTCACAAATTCTACTCTTAATCCTTCTCAAGTCAGTAACCTTTTTCTCTTTGTAATGATTTCTTTATATGGAAAATATCTGAATCCATTTATTTAAATTTATAAATATCTTAATCCACTCCTTTTTAAGATATAATATTTCAATTTACCTTATCCCTAAAAATTTTTTAAGTTTTTATATAAAATATATATTATATAAGGCCAAAAAAAAAAAATCCCCTAATAGGATCTAATATATAAATAGTTTTATTTAAAATCTAAAGCAAAAACTATATTATATTATAAATTATATTTATATTTTTAAAAAAAATAAAGTTATTTGCAATTTATATATAATTTAAGCCTATTATATACTTGGTTATATACAAATCAATTTACCTTATTATAATATAATTTAATATAATTCTATATGAACCTTAATTAGACTTTAAACTCAAAGTTTTGTATATAAAAGTGGATTAAAATATTATATTTTAAAAAATAATAGATTAAGATATTTATAAATTTAAATAAATGGATTAAAATATTTTCTATTTTTTATATCCGGCTTTTTTTTCAGGCACAGGTACGTTTAATTGCAAAACAATTTGGTAGATTTCCTATATTCTTAGATATGATTTATAGTCAAAAATCAAAATCCCAGGGATAGGAACATTTTTCTATTCTGATATTGTGATCAATTGTTAGAAGTACTAATTCTCGTGTTTTAAGTTTTATTTTTATTCTAACACCCCAGTACCCACAATATATTATTGTCAGCCCTATAGTAAGTCTTTGTTCTAGCATGTTACAATCCTTGTCCCGGAGACTATCATAGCTTCTAACACGATTCAGAGTACAACAATACCAATAATGGAGCGGACTGTAGCAATATAAGCATTGGCCTGGCACCAAATACAAGAGAAGGGGTTTCGGCCTGTGGAAGAGTTGGAGAGTAATTGAGTTAAATATGAAGCCAATGACGGCATATTAAGAGACTGTATGTGGGGAGCGCTGCAAAAGCACTATGAATATCCGTGTACATGTAAAAGAGCGACCTAAGGCCCATCTGCCTATACAGCGGCTAGCAGCTTGCGTATACCTAACGCTTTAAGACTGCCGTTGCTACTGAGGGCGATTATGACTTGAAAGAAAGAAGTGATAGAAAGGCCGGAAGATCGATCATCGAACAGATTAAGACGATAGAGACAAGGAGCCTCCTGCCTTATCTCGGATATACCTTCGTGCCACATCAGGGCTACTGATAAGCAAATGCCCTTTCCAGAGAGAAGCCAATGAGTTCGTAAAGCTGGTAACAACTTATCTCCGTTTAGACAGAGAAGAGCCGTGTGAGCCTTGTGTTCGTACGAGAATATGGCCTGAGCGGTCGACATGTGAGTGGGCTCCGATTGGAAACACAATCTGGGAAACATGCATCCAGCATCCAGGAGATGGGACCTGGGGATTTGGAAAGCTCCGAGAAAGTCATGCCTCTGGTTGCTGGGTACTGTACTCTTTTCATTTATGAGATGAATGCCAAGATGCTTAGAGTACAACTGAAGCTGCAGGCCACAGATCACTCGGGTTTGCAAATCATTCAGTGGAAGTGTGCATCATCATCTTCAACTTCGACGCACATAAGGTATGTTGTAGTTTTATTTTATGTAGCCACAGCTATATTGTCAAGATATGTTTCAACGGAGTCGAAGCTTGCTGAAATAGAGCTTGGTTTTCGCGTTGATAACAAAATTCTGTTGTGATAAGTGCATTACAGAGTATAGAATGGGCCTACGGCCCATTTTATACTTTGCTTAATCGGGTGGCTGGAAGCCCCTACAGGGCTTTTAGCTATTTTTTGTTTATATTTTTAATATTTTTATATAGATAGAAAAGGTATTTAAGCTATGTACAAAAACTGGATACCAATGGCTCCCATATGTTTTTTAGGCTCCTAAAAATCTAACTTTAACTTTATAGCTTCTATATACTTTAATAAATAATAAATAGCTATACCTCCAATAAAACTTTTGTATACAAAACCCAATAGGATAAAAGTAAATCAAAAAAAAGAATTAGCGGCTAAAACAAAATAAAAAAAAATATAAAATACAAAGGACAGCAGGATTAAACGCTGCCAAACAATAAATGTTACCGCAAACGACTATATATAAACTAAGAAATAATATGGGTATATTATATCCTAAAACGAATCAAAATAAACATAAAGTTTAACGGCCAGAACAAATTATGGCTTTATCCGTAAATTTCTTTTCCGGATAATGGACTTCATGTTTATATACTGTATAAACTACCGAATTAACTTATTTGCTAGGAGTTTCTATGGATTTATATAAACTACTAAATTAGCCGGCTTTAGGTATATAACATACTTCATACCTAGGATGGTCTATATGGCCCAAAGTTCCAAGGTCGATTAATAAGATTTTAGCTGTGTATTTTTTAGACTATAAGGTTTTGACGGCGTATTTTCTAGTTTTTGTAACCTTAGAACTTCTAGCTTCTATTATAGCTTTTGCAAGAATGGCTTAGTATTATTATATCGATCATTTTTTCTATATTGCGGGGCAAGTAAGTATAAAAAAAGCAAAAAATAATAATACCTATCTTTTACTTTGCTTTTATAGTTATAATATTTGTTTTTTACTGAAATAAATAGCTTAAAGAAAAAATTATCAAAAATACAGCTTTAAATAGAATTATTCGATTCTAATAGCAGCCTAAAATACCCTAAACTTATCCCAATATAAAGGTTTAATTAAGCTATCTATAATCTATTTAATTATAGAAATATACCATAATTTAATATAGCTTTTAGTAACCTTTTTGCAGATAAAATGCTAATAAACCTTTATATACTTTATTCGACCATGCAAAACATTATTTTTAAATAGTACAATGGCCCCCTAATTATTCCTATAAATTATCATAATTTTAAAACCTAAATCTTTATTAAAATCGATATTCTTTAGTAGATACTAGAGCCAAATAGCCTTTTTGGTGGCATTGGTCATGCCTATATATTCGGCTTTATATAAAAATAATAAAACAATAGGTTAATATTTAAAAAACCAGAAAATAACAGCAGATCCAAAGTTAAAAATATATTCTAAAATAAAACAGTGTATATCAAAGTTTTTTGTTTAATTAAAGTTTATATAATCTTTTAATAGCTGTAAGACTCCGCAATAAACAAAACCTATATTAATTATATAGCGGAAATACCGAAAGATTTTTTTTATAGCGGTTATATACTATAAAATTAAATTGGTAAAAAACCTAAAAATAATAAAAACCGTAAAAATAATATTTAAACAAATATTTAATATAGCATATATTAGAAATCCTATAATAAACTAGTATTCCTACTTAAACTTAGGATCGGCGATGTAATTAGGGCCAGCGGGGACTAAACGGCTAAATGTTTCTATAGAAATATTATATAAATTATAATTAAATATATTATATTAATAAAGGATTTTAGAAATATATGCGGTTTAATAAAACCGCAATTAATGGTTTAAACGGTTATATTTAACTTTTATGTTTAAATAAAAATAATAAAAACTTAGATCGGATATATAAAAGCGGTTATTTAAAGTTTTTTTTAAAGCATTAATATCGATCTTGGATTTGCTAGCGATAAGGAGATTATTTATATAAATAATAATAATTATATTATTTTTGCAAAAAATAAATAAATTAACATCAAAAAATTAAAAACCAAATTAAGCTAAAAACATAGCCAGAGTATTATACCAAACATATAAGAATTGCTTAAAACCATATAAAGCCTTTTTAAACTTTATTATATTATCGTTAATATTATAACCAATAGAAAAAGTAATTTAAACTTTTTGTTTAATATTATTATATAAAAAAGCAATTTTAACATTTATTTATTCTAATTCTTAGTTGTATACGGCCGCAAAGGCAAAAATAGTTTTATAGTTTATAGGCTTAATAATTGCTGCAAAGGTTTTGGTGAAATCTAGGCCTTTATATTATTTAAAGCCTTTAATTATTTATTAAGTTTTGTACCGGAGAACTTTGCTATAGGCATTGCATTTAATTTTAAATATTTATTTTCCAATAAAAAAAAACCTTCTTTTAAATACTTTACATAGTTCCCAAGTATTATTTTCTACTAAAAATGCATATTTGTTTTTAATGGTAGTTTTTTAATAATATTATTTTATATTATCTATGGCTTTTTAAAAAATTTAAAATTTAAAAAACTTAATAGAATTTATATATCTAAAAAATACTAAAAAAAATCATTCGTTAAAAGCAAATAAATATATAAAGAATAGGCAAAGAAATAATAAATCTAGGGACAACGGCAAAAACTTTTTTAACAATGGTATAAGTTTAAGATAATTTAGTGATTTAATGCAATTAATATTTTCTTTATTAAATTCTTTTTTTAATTTAAAATAAAAAATTTAATAACAAAACTTTGGATACCGCATTAATTCGAAGTTTTTGTCTATATTTTTATTAATTTCCTTATTTGAGATTTATAGGCTTTTATATAAAAGAATTAAAGGGGAAGTAACATTGTAGAAGTCTTTATATAGCTTGTTTTATTATAGTTTATTTTATTGCTTTATATTAGAATCAGCGTAATTAATGTTCCTTTTGGCATTCCACAGTTTATGGTCTTAAGGCTTGGGTTTATTATTTTAAAAAGTATTTTTATTTAATTAAAAGAAATTTAGTAAAAAAAACCGGTTTTTAAATAATTAGAACCATTAAGCCCGCGGTTTTGCAAAGAGATTCTATTGTTTTAATAATGGAAAAAATAATTAACGGCCGCTAAAAGATTTTATAAGCTTAGACAGCAAACGAAGCGGCTAAGGAAAAAGACATAAAAAAAAATATAATAATAACCGTAGGTTTTATGGGCTTTTTAACCATATAAAATAACTTACAAATACTTAAAATATTTAAATAATTAAAATTAAAAACTTTATATATAGAATAAATCAATTATTGGGATTTTTTTTATTGAATTTTTTTTTAAAACTATGCATAAAATTTGGCAGTGGTATAAAAACCAATATATATATCTTTGGGGGCTGCATAGGATTAGCAAAATAGTCTATTTCAGCAGTTTATTTGGCATTATCCGAATTTTCAAAATCAAACTTTTTCTATAGAATTCTTTTAATAGTTTTGATAATAACTACGCAAACGATTTATTTATTTAACTTAAAAATACGGCAAATAATATTATTTTTATAGTTAATAAATATTTTATAAATAAATTCTATTTGTAATTTTTTGTTTTTGCCGGGGTTATTATAATAAATAATAAACCTAAAAACATTAATATAACCATACCAAAGGATTTAATTATATTTAGTTTAAAAAAATAACATTTTAAAAATACTATAAATACTTTGTAAATATAAATATATGCTATACTTAACGGCTTTTGGCCAATATTTAAGATTTAGTCTAGTAAGCTTAAAGAGCGGGGCTACCTTACGCTATATAATCTACCTAAGATATTCTAATAATTTATTCATTTATAAAATATAAATTTTAATTGATTTTTATATAATATTTAATTTAAAAAAATATTTTTAAAATTGGCCGGTAATATATTTATTATTATTATTATTATATAAATGCTTAATAGTCCAGCCGAGGTTTAGGCATTTGTAATATTTCTAAAAATGGATAAAATAATCGGTTATTTTCCCTTTGGATTTTATATAATAAACTATAATAAGTTTGGATTTGTTATATATAAAAATAATAAAATATTAGCTATTATTATAGCTTTTAGTTAAAATAAAACTTATAATATTAAAATAAATAAATGCTATATAATATTTTTTTGGCGGGATTTTATATTTATAAAAACATTTTTTATTTTTTTAAATAAAATAAATATTATAAACATATAAATTTATTAAGTACTTTTCGTAAAAGTCAATATTTAATATAATAGCCGCGAATTAGTCTAGCCTTTATATTCCTAAATACCTTATATAATTATATTAAAAGAGTTTGTTCCGGCTAATAGTATAAATTTAAAATGCAAATAAAAGCTTTTTATATAAAGGCTCAAATTCCATGGAATTAACGGACAATAAGCAAACATCTATATAAAAGCCGCGGACCGCGGAAATAACAATAAATATAAATAATATATAAAATACAAAATTATAATAAAATATAATATAAAAAAATAATAATAAAATACTAACTATAGACAATTGACTAGCAATAGCAAACAAAAAATTTAAAACAAAAAAAAAAATATTATTATAATAATAAGTTAATAATTTTAGAAGTTATTTGCTAAATAAGATATAATTTATTTTGGTAAAAGACTTCTTTGGAATAAAAAAGGTTTAGTAAATTAAATTAGGGTAATAAAAGAAAACTTTTGATTTGGCGGTTTATAATATAATCCTAGATTTATCCGCAAAACCAACAATAGGCAATTACTAAAATTAGTTTTAATCGAATAGCCAGAGCTTATATTTATTAATAGTTTTGATTATATAAAGGCCGATAATCTACAAAATCAAATTTTTATTTAATATTGGTTTAAGATTTTTATTAAATAATTAAAATATTAAAATAAAATTAAATGGATTTATTTGCAAATAATATTTTATATTAAATAACATTAAAAAAACGAAGGTATTATTTTTAAATATAATTGAAATTTGGACCTTGCCAATACCTTTAAATTTAATAAAACTATTAATGCTATTATAAATGCTATAGTTTTTTTTATTAAATTCAATAAAGTAAGCTATAGAGCTAATGGCGTAGTTAATATAGCCTGTATCAATGACTTAGTTGTTTTATAGGATGCAAATAGGAGTAAGGAAAGCAATGTTAATCTATAAAATAAATTAATCAACGATAAAGCCATTAATAGTAATATAATTAACTATAATAGTATTAATATTTGTTTTTTCTAATATTAATTTAGATAAAATGGTTTTTTGGCGTTTATTAGACGTTTTACTGGAGTTTTTATGGCAATACTTCCAAATAGCTTTTTTACGGTTATGCTTTGCCTTTAGATATAAGTATTTATTTTAGTATTTAGATTTTATATAATAGGAACGTTTATAGAAAATATAAAAGTCTTTGGCTTTGCGGGCGTTTTTATTTATAATAAAAATAATTCCTATATTAGTAACAAAAGTAATTTAATAGGTTTTTTTATTATAGGCCTTTTAAATAGTTTTCTTTTAGGTAACCGTAAGGTAATCTAAAAATTCAAAAAAGTTATACATTTGCTGGAAAATTATAAAAAAAACGTTATAAGCAAAGCCAAAGCTTTGGAGAAACTGCAAAATTAATTAAATAAAAATAAATATAATTGACGGGTAAAGGTTTTATAATTTAAAATTAATTATAAATAATTTTCCAAAAAAGTCGGATATACTAATATAATTTATAAAAATAAAAATATAAAACCAAATTATTAGATCTATAAATTTATTGGTATTTATAGCTTATTTTTTATTAAAAACATTTATTATATTATAAATATATATTATAGCTTTAATTTTATTATAATTATTGATATTGCATTTGCTTTAAATAGTTATATATATTTAATATTGCTTTTTGTTTTATTGCTTAAAAAACTAATTATATTTTATTTTATTAGCAATATACTTAGCCATAGCTATTTTATAAGCTATTTTTTTGTTTGGGGTAGCAATTAAAAATAAGAATAAAACAAAAAAAAAGGCAATTAAAGTTTTAATAGAGTTTAAAATAACCGCAAAACCGCTTATAAATATGGCTTTTTCTATATGGCATTTAAAATCAAATTAGTTAAAGTCGTCTTTATTTAAAATTAGGATTATAGTTAGGTTTATAGCAATAATATAATTACTTAATATTTTAAAAGCTAATAAAATCAATAACTTCAGTTTAATATAATGCTATAACGGAACTCCAGCGAAATCTATAATAGTAGTAATAGTAACATATAGCTATATTAGATCCCCGTGTAGTACAAAACTGGGGTATTGGGTTATATTGGGAGTAAAAGCTAAAAGAACTAAATATCGGGGAATTATACTAAAATAAAAGTACTATAGTTCTTTGAGAAATATGCGGAAAATTAAAATCTAATAATGTAGTCTTTGACTTAGAGGCTTATTCCTACTATATATATTCGACAATAAAATCTTCGAAAAAACTATTTATATAAATATCTAAGAACTACTGAAAAGTTTGAATAGGCTTTTCCAATAATATAAGGAAAAAAAACGAAGATAAGCCTTTAGAAAAATATAAGATATTTTTTAAGAATTGTTAACCAAAAGTAATTAAAAATAAAAGAAAATGATATAAACAAAGAAAAAAAAAAAACCAAAGTAAAAACTCTGCTAATAATACCAATAGTTCTAGTAAATTTAATGGTTTAATTAAAGTTTCCTACGGTAAAATATAATAATTTTATATAATAAAGACTTTTATTCAAGTAATTTACAATAAAAATAACAAATAATTTATAAAATATAATATAAAAAATAATTCTTGCAATAGTAAATTCGGAAAAATTACTTTAATATTAAATAGTAATAAAATATTTGGCAAAAAAAAAAAGCTTAAAAAACAAATACAAATAACTACCTAAAAAATTAATGGTTTATAAACGGTTTAACCAAAAAAATTAAAAAAACTCGCCAATAAATAATAAATTTCGAAAATATCTGCTTTAAAAAACAAAATAACATTTGGTTTAATTAATAAAAAAGAAAAAGAAAGAAAAATACAATTTAGAACATCTGCAAAAATTTGAAAAATATTTTGGATTATATTTTAAATATAATAAAACCAATAATCAAAATTATAATATAAAAAACAGTATTATAAATAAAAGCATTTGAATTAAAGGAAAATTAATTTTATAAAAAAAAGAAACAAGGGATTTATATAGTAGAATTATATCGGTTAATATTTTAAAATCCTAGGTTTGTAAATAAATCCTTTATTTTTACTTTTAGTATTTTCAATGCCTATTTCTATGTTTTTACCGGCGTTACCCGGAACTGGCAAATTATTATTCGTAGCTTAAGATATCGTTCAAGACTTCAATAGGGCTTAAAAGGGCATACGCGGTTCGGAAATAAAGGATTTGATAAGAATAAGCGGTTCCAGGGTAGGGTAAGTATATGCGTAGGCTATTAGCCGAAATAATAAATCTATAGTAGTTAAAATAAACTTTTTAGCCGCTAGAAAAGCCGCAACACCACTTTCAACTATTTAGGACCGCAACTACTGCGCCATTATGGCCTAGACTTCTAGAACTTCCCGAATATGGATAGGGCGTTACCCTAGACCTAAGGCTTTGTATACTATACCCCAGCCGGCAGTCTACCCGTTTCCGAAGTACTAGACTAGAATAACCTATTATATGCTCCCCTGGTTAAAACAAAATAGAACAACGATAGGAGATACCGTTCGGTCGGGCCTAAATATAAGTTTAGAACTATATTTTTCTATAAAAACTCTGCAAATAATTTAAATTCAATAGTTAAAATTCTATTAAAAATAAATTTGTTATATTAGCCATATATAATATTAATATAGCAATAGGCATTTTAAACTATAGAAACCTAAGAAAAATAGTAATTACGGTCAAAAATACTTTATAAAATTAGAAATAAAGGATTTAGCTAGTTTTGGTATTTTTAAACGGTTCAGGGCGCATAAAGCTAGATTAAGGCTATATAAGTGGTAATATAACGTATTTAATATATTAAAATATCGAATCATATGTAGGCAAAATAACAAAACAAAAATAAAACAATTAAAGCCTTTGGCGGAAAAGAAAACTTATAATCTATTATAATAAATATATTACAGAGTATAGAATGGGCCTACGGCCCATTCTATATTCTGCTTAATCGGGTGGCTGGGAGCCCCTGCGGGGCTCCCAGCCACCCTCTATCTATACTTCTAACAAATTCTAGAATCAATATATTAAATAGAAATAGGAAATAAGAGGATTGTTTGGGAGGAGACGTTCTCACAGACATCTTTCTAGTTGTGATTCTAAATTAGGCTGTGTAGGCGGTGGCGATGACTCATGATCTACGCGGTGTAAAAGTGTGAGAATAGAGAGAATGCGTCGACATACCTGACTGAAAGGCTGAACTCGTAAGAGTGACCCTCTTAGGCTGCTTTTGGAGGAGCCATTGCCATGCCATATCGGAATGCCAAAGCTAACGAGCAAGGGGCTAGTGACTTCGAACTTCAGTTAGTGTGGTTAAAATCGCGCCCATTTCAATGTCTAACTCGGCTTGAGGAATCGAAAACGGTCCTCGAGAAGTATAGTAGATATTAATTAAGGTTACCCTCGGCGGAAAAAAGTGAGTTTAGAATTATGTCACGGCACGGCACACAATAATGCGTGGATTGCTGTATTCAAGGAATTCTAAGCTAAGGAATAAAGGCTCCTTAAACACAGGTAGAGCCATGACAAGAATTGTGAATAGCCTCATGTGAGTAGAATCGAATGGGAAGCCACCACACAGAGAATCCAACTCTAACTCCATTATTTCCATTATAGAGTCGCTGCGCTCTCCTGCCACCCCCACCACCACCTTGCCGCTGCTGCTGCATGCTGTCATCGAGTTTCCCTATGGCGCTGCCTTCTGCCATTGACTCTGGCACTTGACATCCTGCACCGTCGATCCAACTCCAGTTCCGACATATAGCGCACACCTTAAAACTCACAACTCTCCCCGTCATCAAGGAGCTAGCTCAAGAGGAAAAGGAAGTGAAAGAGGAAGAGGAAGTGGAAGTGGAAGTGTGCGCAATGACACTGCCGCGCGTATCCGAGAAGGGCTGTCACGTTAGTGACGAATGGATCCGAGGACCAGCACCTAAGTAATAGTATTCGATGACATCCAGCTCGAAAAACGTATCTTACCATTGATCCCAGTATAACCAAAAATACTCAATATAATTAATTATAATTAAGTATACTCAAATTTAAGTTTGAGTTAAGTTAAGTTTAACTATTTTAAGCTTAAGTTAAATTTGATTTTTTTTAAATTTAAGTATATTCAATTATATTTAAAAGTTACTATTTTTAGTATATATTATATAACCGGATGGATTGCTTATATAACCAAATATATAACTGGCTTGAAATATATATATATATATATTACAAATAGCTTTAGTTCTTTAATAAGCTATATGCAGATCTAAACCATATATATATGCAAACCTAAGCTATGTATATATGCGGCTCTAAGTCACATATTATAAGGCTTAAGTAAACTTAAATTTAAATTAAGTATAATTAAATTTAAGTTAAGTTAAATTTAAGTTTACTATTTTTAGAGTTAAGTTAAGTTAAGTTTGACCCTATATTCAAACTTAAAATTTAAATTTTTTACACTGATTGATCCTCTAAGGACTTATCCTTACACTTCTGTTCGACTCTCAGAGCCGCCTAGCCCTTTAATTCCATGTCAAGCTCTGCATCACGCTCCCAGAGACCGATCGATTCGCCATTCAGTTCATCCCGTTGCTTTTGGAGAGCGAAAAGCTTAAGCTAAGGCTTGCTTGAACCAAACAGTGTCTTTGGACTTGGTCTTCGAGGGCCAATCAAACCGTTCGAGCGTAACTCGATATAAGCCGACTGTAATACGAGGTTTCTTCACGTTATTATTCGCTAGTGCTGTTCGCTTCTCTGACCGCGAAGTCGAGAGGTCTAAGACTCCAAGAACACCAGAATGGCTCCCTGTGATGGGGACGGCGAGGAAGAATCAGCATGGCAGGCCTTGATATGTTGATTATGGCGTGGGGGTATTGACATGATCAGGATGAGATCCAGCAGGAACGGAACAGAATTGAGTTATGATTCACGATACCCCTTTATTGAAACCTCCCCTCCCACACCGCGAGTTCGGATCTCGAAGAGGAGATCTGTATCCTGAGTCTCATCTGAACCTTGTCCGAACCTCAGATTCGAAGCTGCGAAGAGTCGGATCGGACCGAATGGTTTGGGAAGGAGAAGCAAAACTTCGAATACGAGGATATGGAAGACTAGTCGGTTGGAGTCAAGAAAAAGGCATAACAAATCAGATCAGATCGCAGAGCTACGGACGGATACTTCTTCCTATATAGGAAAAGTACTGCTACAAGCGACTCTTCTGAAGATAGTTGAGAGTCAAAATGCAGGTACACTATGCCATGGAGGATCAATTGCAGTTGAGCGGAAAGCAGCTCGGTCCGACTAGGCTATAAAGGTCTCCTGCAACTGGAAGCTCATTTGCATCTCGAAGCGGCCCGGCAAGGGGTCAAGAACACTGTCACCGCCGCCAACAACTCCAGCGGCGTCAAGGCGTTACCTCCACATCACCGAATAGATGACTGGGCGGGAGATGGCAGGCACTACAGGCCGACCTGATTAAATCTGAGAACAGCCAAATATCTCGTGGTTACAGGGATACGGTCGAGCATCTTCTGTACAACGAAGGTCTGCGATGGATAAATAGCATTCAAGATCTGTTCGAAGATCCGTCCGCGCCTATCTCGATTTAGACTCATACCTAAATATCTGGCCACGATCAAAGGGATTAGAACAGGAGGTAAGGTTATGGGAGTTTGTTCAAGCTGCCTCTGCCTCTGACATATTCCTTACACTCTTTACCCTCCTCCTTCCCCAGCGCTGCTGAGCTATGGGCACTAAACATCTACTAACAATCAGAAATCTCGCACCATCAGGATTATTTTTTCAACCTAATCCTCTCTATGCGTGCTTTCTCTCCCGCCGTTTTCGATTACCGAGAAAAGGCAATAACCTACTGGCCGAGCACTTTAACCCCCTCTTCTTTCCCCCGGCGCCAAAACCATAAAAGCGACTTTCCTAAAATATCTGTTAATAGTAATATTTTAGTAATATTTTAATATTTAAAAAATAATAATAAAATTTTATTATTACTATTAAAAATATAAAAGCAAAATTGGTTGTAAATATTATGAAATAAATATAATTTTATATTTAAATTCAAATTTGGGAATAATATTAATACCAGTAAAAACTATAAGCGCTATTTTGAAATTTATAATTAAATTTATAAATATTTTTTATTATAAATTAATATAAAAACTAAAAACTAATTAACTACTATGGCAAATACAACCGAAATTCCTACTGTTATTACTATATATACTTTTTTTACTTTAAATGAAGCTAGGAATATATTTAATATATATCGAAGCACCCCTAGATTCTGCCGTAATGTATTCCAGTATATGTACCGGTAGTACTACAGTACGGTATATGTAATATCTGTTATATTTTATGTTATGTTGCACAACGCTAGTGGCGGGGGGAGAATGGAAAATGGCCCCGAAAATAGTAGGCAGCGGGAAGAACGTCACCAAAGCCATATTCCGAAAACAGAATGTTATTGCATCTCGAACACGGCTCGATATGACCTGTCAATAATTCTAACCATGGATAGTGCTGTACGTCCAATTCGGGTCTAGCGCTTTGGCTTTACTCCGTCAATACGGCTTGCGTGCCAATCTGACTTTGCGGCCACCCGATCTTTAAGGAATTCCTTGATTTATTGTAAAAGGCAGCAATTGCTGAAATGTTCTAGAATGTCGTTCTTAGCGTGATGGGCTGTGGGTGTGAATGGATTTGTTAGCGGGCTTGGAGTTGTACTTTAAGTGTGCTTGCTTATTTCAGGGGCTTAGGGCACTGCTATTCCACGTGACATGCCCCCTGAATTAAGCGAGATTGGGTATATACACAGAAAACCCCTATTTTTCCCTCAAAACCACATTTTCATCTCTACATTAGTAATACCTAGCAAACATAGCACTCGAGCTAGCGGCAGCAGAGCTCAGGAATGCGCTGTTAGTTTTGCACGTAGGTCCGCCGCTGTTGGTTCCGTTGCCCACGCTTATGCGCCGCTCGAAAACGATTCCCAGAGAGCCATGTATAGTGGCGACAGCGCCGACGACGTTTCCGCAGAGGCATTTTTTATTACGTGGCCGTTGGACATCGTGCTCCTAATATGCAATTAATGGAATTAGCAAAAAACGGAATATAAAACCTAGTTATAAGAAGACAAAAAACAAAGGGCATACTTACATAGCTCACGAGCAAGCAGCGGCGCCGGGGGTACTAACGGCACGGTCTGCGGTGGGAGACGCGGCTCCAAGCATCGAAGCTCGCACGATCTCCGTAATGACAATTGTCCTGCAGCCAACCCTAATTTCAGTAATAGCGCTGACCTCACTATAGGAGAATGAAGATGATGGTACTGGCATCGAAGCTAGCAAGGCCGTTGTAGCTGTCTCGACTTCAACCACGGTTGTTAGAATTCCGGCGACTTTACCATATGGGATTGGAGATGGTGGCGCTGGTATAAGGCTGGCTAAGCTTGAAGTTAGCAGCAAGGTAAGATTTGTGCTTGAAGAAATCGAAAGCAAGGACAAATTGCTGTACGTCGACTAAGACAAGAGCGGTGCCGAGTTGTTCGGGCCTGATAAAGCTGATATCACTAGACGCGAGTTTAGCGTTAACCCAATAGAGAGTGGTGACGAGACCATGGCGCTGGAATTCGATGAGAAAGCAAGGTGTGCAGAGCTGTTTGAACCCAATGAAGAAGGCAATTCTAGGCTCGAATGCAACGCCGTCGCTGACTTTACATGTGCAGAGCTATTTAGACTTCATGAGGAAGACAACGCTAAGCTTGAGTGCAACATCGTTGTTAGCCTTGCAGAAAGCCGTGGCGGTACCAAACTAGAGCTAGACGTAACACCCGGCACAGATGTATTCCATTTTGGCGAGGATGCTGACAGCCCAAGTGCACCGGAGCTTAATGAAGAAGAAATTACCGAATATGAAGCTGCTTGCGTCGGACTTGAAGGATGTATAGAATTTGATGGGGCCGAACTACTGGAGGCCGATAAGGAAAGCACCGAATGCAAATTTATTAATATTAAATTCAAAAAATTTATTAACTTCAATAATATACGCTGGCAAATTCGTATTATGCCAAAAATATAGCTTATAAATATTTTTATAGTAAATTTAATAACTATATATAAAAAAATTGAAAGGTATTTATTTATTTTATATATTTTATTTAATTAATTAATTTCCATTTAAAGATTCTATAGTTAAATATTTGAAAATATATAAATTTATATTTATCATTTAATGATCTATTTGCTTAAATATATAAAATAACAGTATAAAATTTAACTATAGTAATCTTATATATTTTAATATTTATTATTAATAAAACCTAAAGGTTATTTAGTAAATATATTTAAAAAACAAATATACTTTATATAATTAGTTTTTTAATAATTAGAAAATATAATTTATTAAATTTTTAGATTATTTAATTATTATATAAATTTTAATTAAAATATTAAATTAATAATGTTAAAAATCAAAGATTCTTATACTTTTATATCTTAGCTTTAATATAAATATAATTAGAAATGGAAATGCTTATTAAGAAACCATTTATAATGCAGCTAGGCATTTAACGGGGAAAATAGAAATGAAATACAACGCTATTTATGTATTAAAAAAACAATATGTACGGATCTTTGGAGAGTGAGACTATGAATGTATTATCCGAATAAAGTGTCACCTTTTATACTTTACCTAAAATAAGAAAGATTAAGAGCAAAGCTGGGCTACTCAAAAAAGTTAGAGCAAGAGAGCGGTTAAACCGCCAAAAAGCAGGCTACGTCCAATATCGTATATAATTCAAGCAAAAGCTAATCAACGTTAATCAGGGGCAAAGATAATCCCCAGACACAAAAAGCTAAAAAAGTATTCTATATGGATTAGGAGATTTAGCTTTGCTGCCCCTTTGATTACGATAATGAGAACTTAGTACAATATAATAGCAAAAACTACATTATTTGATATTATTGTTATTACTATTTTAATAATAATAAAATTATTATTCTAGTAAAGAAGCATTATTACTAAGATTATATTATAAAGCAATCTTAATATGTTTATTTTATAGATATAAGAAAACATTTGGTATTTAAGCTATTAATTCGAATTATAGAATTGGTTTTTAGGTAAAAGCAAAAACAGATATAAGCAGGTTTGGATTATAGATAATATATAATATTTAAATGCTATATAATTTTTTATATTAAAAAGACTTTTAGTAATAAATTTATAAAATTTTTTAATTAATTGTTATTTTAAAATTAAAATATTGAACTAAAGGTGTTTATTTTGCTGCTATAGTAAAAAAAGAATGACATAGTAGGAAAATATAGTATTTAGAATATAAAACGGCGAGCTATTAAAAATGTTTTTATAAACTATTATTAACTTAACTAATTAATAACTTTTAGTATGGTATCAAATTAAAAAGAAGTTGTATAGCTTTTTAAAAATTATATGTTCTATAAAGTAATGGAATTTCTTAGGCCAAAGAATTTTCCCATAATTTTGGCGATATTGTATAAATAGTATCGGACTATATTTTTCTTTAATGAAAAATGTTTAAAAAAACTCCGTAATTTGTACTTAAAAGTTAAAAAAAGCTAAATTAAGGTTATTATATAAAATATTAATATTAACTTAAATAAAAAAAATCTTTTAATAATAATTATTGTTATTTTAATTAAAAGTTAGTTTTTAATACTTATTAACTAAAAGATAGCCTTTTAGATATTCTTCTAAATCAATATTAACATTATATATTCTAATGAGGTTCATTAAATTGCCAATATAGTCTAAATTTAACTTATTAATTATGATTTAATAATACTCAAGTTCTGTAGAAATTTCACCTAGAAAATTAATTATGTTTTTATTATAATTATAATAAAATTTTAATTAAATATATTAATGTTCATAATATTACTCTTTCTTTGCAGCTTGTGGAGGCACTTGCCATTTTCTTAAAAACTGATTTACAAACAAAAGAAATTCCTCTAGCCGAACAGCCGCAAAATGCATCGAAATCACTGCACAGCGTTTTGTACCGGTTATAAAGGGTTATTTAATATTCAAAGCAAAAGCTGTATTGTCCAGCTAGTATTACGAGTTACAGCTTTTACCTTTAGGAACCAAATACAACCTAAAAAACAAACGCTAGCAGTATTTTGGAGAAAGGAAAAGTATTGTTCTGCCTATTGTTATCTATTATCAAGTATAAAACAAAACAATTCGAGGATGAAACTCTTTTGGCTCAAAACATTGGAAGTTTAGGGGAGTTTATTAACAGAGCTTTTTCCAGCATTTGTAACTCTATAGTGAAGGGATTCCAACTACTAAGAATGGGAAGGGCCGGGGCGGGGGATGGATAAAATTATTTTTGTTATGTCTTCTTTCTAGGTTTTATAGGTGTTGGATTAATCCTCAGCCTTATTCTGCTTTCTTAACCTATAGCCGTAAGATCATGGATCGCGATGATCCAATGTTTAACACTAGTACTTAAGCTACTCGCCCAAAATTAAACCCAGAAATTCCATGTATACAAGTAATTCTATTCCGTGATTTAAAATGTCTTTTATCATCTACTTTAATCCAAACCTCTAACTAAATATATTATTAATTATGATATTCTTCTTCCTTTACCTTGCGTTTAGTGACCCTAGAATTATCTTCCTTGTCGTTTTCGGTTATATAGAAAACAATATTTTTCCTGTAAAAGCTTTTTTGCTATATTTAAGATACATTTTTTCTTTTAATATGCTATTTTTGCAGCAGATTTTGGATTTTTTATTTTTAGAATTTAGCTTTTATCCTATTTTCCTAATTTTTTTCTCTTAAAAAAAAATTGGGTAGAGTTACTAATCCCTAAATTGCTCCACAGCCTCCATGACCACCGTCGTAGCAAGGGGAAGCACCATGAGCCCGACAATCAGTAGATTGCTATACTCCCTCGCCATAGCAATCGGTCAGATTGCATTGCTGTATGGTAGTTTCTGACCCCTACTTTGTCACCGCCTTCGTCCTCGGAATGATTGAGTATTTTCGTTCAATAGCGTAGTAGACCTTCCTCCTTCGGCTCCTGCAGTGCAGACGTGGGCTTCTAGGGCAATACGTCTTCGGAAGATGTCGATAGGTCTAGTGAGATTTCATCTTGTGATGTTCTTGACTAGGGATTGGAATCGGAAAGTAAGAGGAGGTAGGAAGTAGGGGGAACGTACGTAGTCGGGGGGCGGAGAGAGCGAGGGTGGGTGGTAGGTTCTTGGGCGGAGTAAGGGGTAACCAGAAGCTTCCAATTTGCTATATAGTCTAGTAGCCAGGAGATTAACTTAGACTTCTCTTCGTCCGTGAGCTCTTGTAGGTCAGGGAAACGCGGATTAAGTCGCCGAACACCACGGTATTGTCTTTGGACGTTTAAGAATGGAGTTCCAGTTTTTTGTCTTGAAACATAGCTAAAAGGACCCTAATATTGACGATCAGAGCCACTATCTGTAGACGGATCGGAATTGTCTGAACCATCAGGAATGCCAAGGGGTGATACGAGCCGAAGTCACAACATGTCTCGCTAGCCCTTTGACAAATTCCACCTGATGGCGTATACATTTACATCCAACTACCAAAAAAAGACTCGTTTTTGATCCAAGTCTACCAAGTTCTCCTCGATACAAAGATTGGAAACCCCATCGAAAAATTCACTCTTAAAGGATTTCTTACTACATGCTCGAAAAGAAGCGCTTAAAATATTCTCTCCAATGAAAAGGCATCACGAAACAAATGAAAAAAGCCATAAACCAAAGAAACTCTTATGTTAGAAACATTTTTCTGAGAAATCACCCCTGTTGTAAAGTCCCCAAACAACAGTCTATCTATGATCAGCCACAGTCTTTAGTATATTTATATCAAAGGATGGAAAGACAAACCCCGACATCACCTTTATGAGTATTACAGTTCGGACTGCCACCCAGATCTTTCTGAGTCTGAACACTAAGAATCCATTCTGTTAGTCCTATAAGTGAAATCTAGCGGTGCAAGTAACAGATGGAAAGTAGCACGAACGAGGTATCAATTTGATCCCTAGAGTCAGTGCAGGTAGCGCACAAATCGATGATAGGCGCAACCGCCACTTTGCCATTGCCCACCAAGAGAACTGGTTTACCGCAGTATGGCTTCACTAGTACATTCTTAGCCTGCTGTATATTGTAGACAAGTATGCGAGAAAAGGTGAAGGAGATACGCACAAGCAGCTGCGTCGGGAATGATTTGCGTGTTAATAGCCACGCCCGGCGCGTTCGGGTCGTACTTGTGTCCGCAGGCGGTTATCCCCTGTGGGTTGGTGCCAGAGCAGTAGAAGGTTGCGTGGCCCTCGTGCGACGGGCATACATTTTGGCGCGAGAATAGCCCTACCACATTAGGCGCTGCTATTGCGCGTGCACTCACTGCGGTCAAGGCGACCATGGAAAGGGCTTTGCCTAAGCTTTTGAAATAGGGAGCCATGTTGGAGTTTCGAGGGGGGAGACTTTGAAGATTGGAAGTTTTTGTTGGACTTTTGATAAGCTAGTTCTTAGAATTGGTGATTGTCTAAAGGTCGAAAAGGGCTATGTTTTGGGGAGTTTATATAGATATAAAGTCTTTGATAATGCTCACGGCTGCTTGCCATCATTCCCAGAATAGGAGAATCTCTACCAACGATACAAGCCCATCCAGAGGAAGCTGGGAAGAAGTTGTGTATGTTTCAGCCACAGTCCACCTTCATTGGCCTTTTCGAAGATGAAACAGGAAAGCTGAATCCAAGGCTGAATCCAAGGCTAAATTCAAGGATTGGAATTTCCGAAATATGTGGGATATCTGCTAACTTACAAAGGAAAAAATATTCGACATATAATCCTTACAAGGCATTACCTTGGATTTCTCTAGCTAGAGTTGTTAAGCTAGGAAGAGAATATCCTGTTTGCTGATATAGAATAGTCGAGGTTAATGAGAAACTAACGTATTCTGTCTTGATCCTTTAGGATTAGGCAGACTAGAGCAGTAGGGCTGAAACTGTGTAACCATGGGGTTGTTAAGATAGCCATTTTTCTATTCGCTAAAACATACGAACTTAACAAGGCTATAGCTTCGGGGGCCGTAACTGGTAGCCACTATGCAAGTCCCTAAGAAGGAAATTTCCTACGCGTGAAGATGCAGTCATAATCTAGAAAGCTTGTTTTCAGCTTCCTCGCTTTATAAGTTGCTGATTGGTAAAGACATGAACTTCTCTTCCGATCCACCTGGTACGAATTGCATCCGATGCGAAATGCTTCAAATAATGCTTGTATTATATGTAAGCTTCGGACGAACCGAATGTTACAAGTAAAGAGATTTACTATATGTCTAGAATAAAAAAAATAATATTCTCTTTTAAGAATGCAATTCCCGAATTAAAAGAAAAATAAAAAAATCTTCTGCGGCATTTGATTCGTAGCACAGCAGATTCGCTAAAACTACTTACAATTTTTATTCCTGCTTATTACAAGGCAGTTACTTTATGTATGCATTATAAAATCCTTTAGGCATCGATTACGCATTGTGGCGCAGTTTACGTGTGTACGGCTAGCGTATAGGGCTGACGAAACATCAAAGGATTTTGAATCCTTTTATTATGCAACTTTAATATCTGAGGTAGTTACACCCGAATCACTTAGAATAGTAAAGGCTTAGATAACTATAACGAACTTCGAGAAAGAGCTAACTACTCTAGTGCGTTTCTTACATAATTAGATAATCTCGAAAATATAACTGTTATTTATGTCGGCTTCAATAATGTACTTCTTGTCCAGAGAGTTAAAGGACAAGCCTAATTGTACCAAGTCGTAAGCATCTTCTTCGATTGTAAGAGTATTGACTCGGCGGTATTGGCTATCCTTCCGGCTCGTTGGTTCTAGCACCAATCCGTCCAAAAACCTTTTTCTGCGTCCCGGAAATTTTGTATGATCAGGCGAAATAAACAATTTATCAAAAATCGGCAAAAAAAATATCTTGCGCCCGAGAGCTCCCTATACGCTAGTCGCCAAATCAAAGTCGGCCTTGAGATCTTTCAGATCGACCCATTTGTTGCAAAGGCGCACCTTCCTAGTTGGGTGCCAATCTTGCCATAGACTTCGCCGAAGGTTCATCTGACACAGAAGCCCTCTCAGCTGGATAGCGCCGCCTTCAACAGAACCCAGTGCGGTGTTCTCGGGTGTTGTTGAAGCCGAGAGAAGCTCGACTAGGATACGCCTAGTCAAGTTCCTTTTCTCTGTGAATATCATTGGCGGCCAGATTATCCCGCTATTGATGTGTGCCTAGGACCACGGTGGGACTGCGAGGTTTGGAGGATATTTGCTGGAACCGAAACGCCTCCACAATAGTCTTCTTCCGAATCCGTGTCTCCATAAACCGGCGAAATATTCTATATCGGGCCAGTTAGTGAGCTATTGAATTCGCTTGGCGAGACCGGCGACAGCAATTAGTTTATCGGATATAGATGTTAAGTCGCATTTTGAGTAGGCCTGCACGATATCATCCCATTTGCTCAGAAGTGGGTGCTCATAAGGTTGACCATGAGCAAGCTCATATCTCTCGTCGTCCGGGATGTCCCCTTCCAGCTCACAATTTGTTGCAGGAGTTGTGTTCCATTGCTGCATAGCTTGCCATGGATTACCTATTATTTTATCCATAACGCCTATTCGTATATCAAACTGTGCATCAACCTTGGAATGGCATTGCCAGTAGATCTGATCATTTGCAAAGGGAAGAATTCGCCGACTAAGTGCTCGCTCTTGAAATACCCAAGCCTTCAAGTTGAGAGGAGCATCGTTCACATAAGTTCCAAAATTTTCATCCCTCTTAATCTTAAATTTTTGATCTGTCCCAGTTTCGTCCACAATTCTAAAGAAAAGTGGAGAGACCAAGTAGTGATCAAAAGGCCGGAGAAGACCGCCGGAATCGCTTCTGGAAGCACTGGATGCCAAATTGGCATGTGCATTTCTGTATATCTCCGCCATCCGAGGCGCCCAGTTATCTTTGTCCTCTTGAATGATACATAGGGAATCGATCCAGATATAACGAATTTCCAGATCCATGCATATTCTGGTCGCATCGGAAAACGTTTTGGGCAAAGTATCGACAAGTATACGAGTAGAGTATGCAGCAATATTAGACTTGAGCAAAACCGACTGTTTAACGTTTCCCCAACAATGGCTGAGAGATGCATACTTGGCTCCTTCCGGAATCGATGTGCCGGTGACAAGAGCGACAGAGCCTTGGCCTACAATTGCAAGATTTAAAAGGCGTGAAGGGTGTGACTTGGAGACATCTCCATCTAGTTGTCTACAGCTCTCGTGCTCTTCTTCACATATTCGAATCCAAGTTTGGGCTTTAGAGAGTCCGTCCGGAAGCCATATGGACTTGGCTTCTTTACCCTCCAGTCTGGAAGCCCGGTGCGGAGGCGCAGGAGCTAATGCATCGTCAGCTAAAAGTCACCGATAGGAAAGCATCCGTACTTTCGACTGGACTTACCCTGAAATCAGCTGTATGGAAATGCCAACGCTTCTTTCCAAAAGCGGAGACTGAGAAGTGATCTCGACTGTGACAGTAGCATTCTTGTCGGATTCCATGGCTCTCTTTTTCGGTCGGCCGCGTTGTTTCTTGATCGTGACAGGAGATGCATCTCTCATGCCAGCCTCATTCACACTATCGTCCTCATCCAGCTCTTGACGATTAGCAGTAGCTGGCTCGTCTTGGGTGTTTGGTAAGCTGTCGACTTCAGAGTCCTTCTCTTGGGAGGGCTCGGTCTTGGGAGGGTTGTGCGTGGGTTTGGGGGACATCGTGATGAGATTTCGAAGGGCAAAGATGTCGGGGTGGATAGAGGAGATCTTCGAGGTGGAGGGGATTTTGGGATGGAAGGGGCTTCTGAATTTGCTGGTTGATTGATTGTAGGAGCCGTAGAAAGTCGAAAAGTCCAAGAGACTGGAGGTGTATAATGTCTGCAAGTAGAATCTGTGGTAGGTAGGAGGTAGGAGGTAGGAGAGGGAATCACGTTAGGGGGTTTTTATGTGTATGTGAGTGGGGAGACGCGCTCGTGTAACCTTGGGGGATCAAGGCACATGTGTCCCATCTTACTATACTGCAGCGTTAAGTGTGCAGCTCCGTCCTTGCTCCTCGCTCCTTGTTCCCCTTTTGTAGCTATTTCCATTTCTAGCCATTTTCGTTTGCTAGCCATATCCATTTTATGAATTCTGCTCGTTTCTGCCCTAGACGCGTTGTTAGCTGACCCTGACCTGGACCCTGAATGCGGGGTAGTAGGGCCTCCACTGCTCGCCGAGCCTCACAGATAATCCTAAGCCGGGAAATTCCCGCCTCCTCCGGTATTCCCCAATGCCCCCGGTCAGGGGCTATCCTCGGGAGCATATGGTGTTACGAACAGTCAGGTAGGCAGGTCGCGGGACGTCTGCGCAGACTCTGATACTTTTATGTATGCATTACGGCTCGTATTCGTATTTTTGATATTACTTACTATGTAGTAAGGCGTAATACTAAATACGGATATACTAATTCCCACGCTGACAACAAGGAGCCAGAAAGGGAGACGCGGTGTGTGCGGAGGAGCTGGATTAGGCGTGGAAACTCGGTATGCTATATAGAAATTGGGCGAGGGTGCTGAACATTCGATGCGCACGTAGGAGTTGGGCTGGTGCCCGTAATGATTGGATGAGAGCGCGGGGACTGATCAAACTCCCTGATGCTCAGTTCATTTGCTCGCGTATGTTATGAACTATATTACAATCCCAAACTCCATTTTTGTGCCTCTATCGCTCCAGACTCCATTGCTGCAATCTAAGCCAATTCATAACGCCAAAATCAAATCAAGCACCATGCGTCACGTTTCCAACAGCCTTGAGCCCAATCCAGGAACGAAGATGCATCTTTTTCTCGGTGAGACGGCCACCAGCAGGAGCCCGCAAACGTTCGAGCCAAGTATCCATGCCTGCATTACTCGTATTGTCGATATGGTCGGACGTCAACGGAAAAGCGGGGTCGTTGGATTCGTTGCCAGTGGCCGAGTCAACGAGAGGCGTCAGGTCATCACCGGCTGCAGCTTGGCCATTGGCAGTGCGGGCCATGTTGTTATAGTTTCTGTCACAAATTAATGGGGAACAGCTATGATACTGTATGGGGATTTGCAAACGTGGCTTTGAGCTGGGTCTTTGGCTCATTTTGACCGGCTGATAGCGCTGTCAAGGCAAGGCGGATTTGCCTCAATTCGAAGTCTCCAAGCAAGCCACGTTGAGGGGTAGCTTGCGGGGCAGCTTGCTCGCCGCATTCAGCGGCAGGGGTTGGTGGAGGGGTTGGTGGGGGGCGGGGTAGCGTCATTTGATGTTGTAGCTCCGGGAGCAAATCATGGGCGGTAGCACTGGCAAAATACTCGACGGGCTCAGGGGAAAGTGACATATCAGACATATCAGACATAATGATTATTTTGGTGCTTGATAATGAAGGGAGAAGGAGAAGGGGCACGCCAAGGATTAATAAATTGTGGAGGAGGAGTTGCCAAGCCATTAAGGTAGCGCGTGCAGGCATCAGGCACCGGGCACCAGGTACCTGGCAGCACCAGGCATAACTCCACAGCTGCTATGAACCGCGTTAAACAACGTCAACGGCAATATTGCATCGACATTACCAAAAGAAAAACGTCCGCAGGCAGCAGCCCGTCTCCCTACCACCACAGCGTGCCATTTTCTCTTTCCCTTCCAGCGCAAAGATGCCTCCCCTATTGTTCAGCGCCGAATCCAAATCCAAATTCACATCCACGATAAAATCAAAGTCAATACTACGACTCATCCAAGCTCGACGGGAAATACGCATACAGCGCCTCCTGCAGCTCATATAATTATCTAAAGAAATGAAGCTATTCGCAAAGTATATACATTCCCCGCCAATCACATGCATAGCCAAACAGGGTTGTGGCTGCTTATCCGTCATGTGATTGATGCGTTATGTTGCTGCAGCAACGAGCGAGCAAGCCTAAAGCCTAACCAACATCATTCAATTCGTAGACACGTCCTTACTCACGCACACACGCACGCATTCGCATTGCCTTCATTGTCAATGGCGTCCACAGCAAGTTGGACTGATCTAATTTCAAACTCAACTCCAAATCCAAACCAGCATTCATACAAACCGGAATCTGAGCCACAGGCAGCAGCAGCATCGCGAAAGATTCTTGGAAGCCTTCACCTTCAGCCAAACGCCCGCGCTCTCCCCATCCTCACACCACCAGAATCAGAATCAAAGTCAACCCCTCCGCCATCTTTACGCTCTCGCAAACTTCTCCGCCGTCCTTTATCTGTGCGTGTGCCCCAAGCTCGATCTCAACCTCCGCCTCCGCCTCAAAGCCCTCCTCCTCCTACCACAGCTTCCGGCGCCAACACCACTCGCCCTCGCACTGGTAAAAAGCCTCGAATCCCTGCGACCAACCCGACCATCATCTCGAAATTGTGGCACGACGTCATGGCGGATAAGGGGAAGGGGAAGGGGAAGGGGAAGGGGAAGGAGAAGGATAGCAGCAGCCGTGGATATAGCAGACCAACAAGATCCTCGGAAAAGAAGGCTATGGCAAACACAAAATCCCCGTCGTCGGCGTCGGCGTCAGGTTCAGGCCCAAGCATCGAGCGTGCCTTCCCAGCTTCTCCTGCCTCCCCCGCCAGGACTGCGCCCTCTAGCATGACAGTGGCTTCTGGGTCAACTAGATATGCCTCGGGAACTGTTAATATCGACAACCCCGCCTTCCGCGACTTAGTCCTCGTTCCGCGCAATATCCTCATTGACTCCGACCCTCTCTCTCGAAGCGCCTTTAGACATTTCAAAACGACACCGCCAAATGGGGAATCATACCGAGAGCTCGAAGGTCTTGCGGATACAACCGTCTGGCTGGAGGGCAATGAGCAGTTTAAAGCAAACGTCGTCGCCGAATATCGGGAACTAAAAGATGATGCCGCATGCGAGGCCGAATACTCCCACTACGCCACGCAGTACCTGCTCAAGAGCGAAGACAAGGATCCCAGCAAGCCTCCTTCGCGGGCGTGGAAGACCAAGCGGATGATCCAGCCCTTCACCAAACCGCACAAGCTCTGGCGCCCACCGCCACCGATGGATCCCGACGCGCAGCTGCGCAGCTACAACTTCGATGTGCGCCCTGATGGCCAGTATTGGATTCCGATCGGCGTCTTCAACACGCAGTACAAGCACCTCGTCACAGAGCTGGTCTTTGCGCGCAATAAGCGGATCGTCTGTCCCTACTTTACAATCGAATTTAAACGCGACGGTGCCGGGGACGAGAAGGCCGAGAACCAGGTCGCCGTTGCGGCCTCGATTGCTCTGTACAACCGCTTCCGGCTCAAGGAAATGCGCCTGCGCAAAACTCGCGAGACCTGGACGGACGAGAGCCTCGTCCACCTGCGGCACTACAGCCTCACGTTCCGTGCAGAGGCCTTTACCATCTGGTGCATGCGGCCCGTTACGCCGCGCGACCGCGGCCAGGCCGAGAGCGCGTGGGCCGGCTGCGTCATGGAGTCGGTCCACAAGAACGATTGCGAGACGGCGATCGGCGTGCAGAACCTCGTCGAGTGGATCAATGAGATCCACCGCTGGGGGCTGACAGCTCATGGCCCGTCGGTGCAGAGAGACGTTAAGCATTGCATTGAGGCGGATGATCTTGCGCGGACGTCGTTGGGGGACTCGTTTATGCTGGATGCAGAGGATGGCCCAGGAAGCAGTAGGCGATGATCTAAGCAATGATTCGTAGAGAGTTATTTCTATTTAAGATGTAATGCAAGCATTTGCCTCCCAGACTCAGAAATTATGTTACAAACGTTCTACGTTTAAATGCCTATACCTGTACCGAATGGAATAAAAGCTTTTCGATGGAATAAGAGAATTTCGCTAAAAAAATATATAAAAATAAAAATAAAAATCGGTTGTTTTAATAAAAATACAAGAAGCATTATATAAGCATTACTAGCCTTTGTTTATATATAGTTCTTTTTATATTAAGCCCGAAAATTTAAGATTTTAAAGTCCAAAAAAATAATTTGGCACTAGTATAAAACCTTTTATATTATTAAAATCCATATTTTCTTAGAATAAAAATCTAATGTTTATTTTTATGTTAGCGCCAAAACTCGAAATAATAAACTTAGAATTAGGCTTAAATCCGAAATTCTTTTATTCCATTGAATATTTAATAGAATAAAAAATTTATTTTATTATTTTAGGCGCTAGTATAATAGGCCTTTAAACTTAAGCTTTTTATATAATTTAGATAGAGGTTATTTATAAAATATTATTAAAAATAATTTATTTGATTTATTTATTAATTTTTTATATAAAATTTCTTTTTTTTATAAAATCTATTAATAGCCGATGGAATCAAAAAAATATAAATATATTTTCAAAGATTTTAGAATATAGGGAATAAAATAGTATTTTTGTTTTTATGCTAGCTTATAATAATAATTTTCGGACTTATATAATTTAAATCCGAAATATTTAAATTTATTTATTTTATAATATTTTATATTATCCAATGGAATCAAAAAACTATAAATATATTTTTATAAGTTTTAAAAAAAATGGATTTTAATGGTATTTTTACTTTTACATTAGCTTATAATAATATTTTTCGGATTTATATAATTTAAATCTGAAATATATAAATTTATTTATTTTATAATATTTTATATTATTCGATGGAATTAAAGAATTATAAATATATTTTTGAAATTTTAAAAAAAAAAATAATCAAATAATATTTTTATTTTTATATTAGCATATAATAATATTTTTTAGATTTATATAATTTAAATTTAAAATTTAAAATTTATATTTTTTATATATATTTAAAAAATTATTAAAAAATATAAATTATTTAAATAAAAAAAATTATA
>QYSG01006671.1:0-10454 GCA_003988875.1 Lachnum nothofagi
GGGCGCATACGACGATCGAGAGCTTTAAGGATAACTTTGTGGATGAGGTTGAGCTTGAAATAGGGAGGGGGAGGGTGGCTGGAGGGTAAATGATTGTGAGATACGGCGTGCACAATGAAATAATCTCCCAACTTTTGTAATTGCTGCGTGAGAATTGCCGTGTATTTTGTTTTGCCTTCCTGCTCTGTTGCTGCAATGATCAAAACCCACCTAGCCCGCCTGGCAAGAACGGTCTGACGACGTCTTCAGCGGCTAGACCTTGTAGAGCTGCGAGCAACTCCTTGTCTTCCTCACTCCAGGTAGACATGTCAGGTTTCCCTGGCGCAGGGAAATATTCGGCATCAGCATTACACCTAGATATCGATTTAGCATCTTGCCGATCTCCAAGATTGAAAGAAGCCTTACGTAGCACCCACTTCCGGAAGTAGACCCTCATTGAAATACCGCCTCACGTGGTTCGCCGTACATAGCGAAGGCATACTGGTGCTACAATGCCCGTACCATTTCTGCTCYAAGAAYCCAGCRCCCTCGAAGCTATCATGAGCTTTCTTCGCYGACACTAGWGGGCAYACRGGRTCATAGGTGGTTGAAATGACGAGTATTGGTTCTGCGGTCCTGACAYGAGATCTMGGATGATATTTAGGGTGAAAGGTATGGGTTGTGGGAATCGACCACGAAGCTCGATCGAAGATATCCGAGCCCTGGTACTTCGATACTAGGTTGGACAACGCCRGTCTGTCGACGGTGTAATTCAGAATTGGCTTTATGCCGTGAGCTGGTGCATCTAGTCCCGTCTTGAAATTGTCATTCATGACGATGAAAGCAAAGGTCTCGTCGGTCACCCGGTACGTGAGCCATGAATCGGAGTAGGCGTTGTACGCAGGAGTACTGTTGCCGTTGAGAAGCTCTGCAAGAATACTTGCGAGGGAAGGCCAAARTGTCGATTTATATAGKCCCATGAAAATACCGTTGGTCACGACTTTCCGCCGGGTAATGGAGCCATAGTTAGAGTTGTTCAGATAAACTGGAATCGGYTCTTCTTCCAGCTYCTTCAAGAAGCTATCGATATAGCTTTTGAGYTCACCAGCTGAYGCGAAAGACTTATCTYTGATGGAATTCAGYTGACAGAGATCTTTGGCTTTGAAGCACTCTTCGATGAAGCCAGCAAAGATCTTGTCAGTGTCGGTAAAGGCCTCCTCGAAGAAGAAAGCGTTGTACCATTCGTCCAAATTGCTGACACCGTCGATGATTAATCGAGAGACCCGGTCTGGAAACATCTGCGCATATGTTTGACCGAGAGTGGTGCCATCTATGCTTGTTAATAGATCAGTAGTTTAGAAGAGGAAAGGATGACCAACAACTAAATCCCCAATAATACATCTTCTCCTGGCCGATTGCATCAAGAATGGAGTTCATATCAGCGGCAGTCTGAGGAGTATTAACGTACGCTCCATGCTCGCCCGTTGTCTCTTCGCAGGCTTTCGCCTTGTTCTCGGCTGCGGCGAACATCTCACCAGCTTCGAAATCAAGATTCCAGGGATTGCTTGCAAATGCCTYAACCCGCTGAGCCACACTTGGGAAGCAAGAAGCTCGTGGAACAGAGCCATTTACTCCACGAGGRTCGTAACTKAGTAAGTGRAATTCTTCTCCAATGATTTTGTTCAGACCCCCGCCTCCAAACCGAAGAGCGGTTGCYCCACTGCCTGCGAGAAGATGAGTAAATGTCTCACGTATGATGAGAAATTGACATGCCTCCAGGGCCGCCGAAATTCAATAGAATATGYCTGTCACCAGTAGCTGAGGCATTTCTAGCYAGCAACCTGATGAGGGGGATCGAGAAGGTCTTGTCGGATGATTTGCTGAAATGATCCATTGGGACGTCGAGCCGAGAGCCTTTCCCGTGTCAACTGAACCTGAGCTTCAATGATCTCGAAATATGGAGKCACTTACATTCTAGAGTATGATTGCYAACTTCCCCACAGTCTTCCCATTGCAGTTTCGGTACTTCATGGTTGTTGACGTGCAGAGGTGCCTGGGACTCATCATGTGCAGTCGCCAGTGTTGAGYATGCCAGAAGCACAGAAAACGAGGCAAAGACAAAGCCATCCCGGCTTATGAATCTGGTGTGCATTATTATGTGTTGGAGAGCATATATGTCAAAGTCTCAAAGAATTTGAGACTTTGAAGCTCATCCTCCTCCTCCTCCCCAAGYTATCCATCAACCCTGTTGCTTGATATCCGGGTGATTGTTGTGGTTGGCCGGATCGTCCACCCACTTTTGCCAGGGTACAGTACACCGGCCAATGGGAATCGGCTCGCCCCTTCCCTCTCCCAGCGGTTCTGGCCCCCAGCTCCACTCRTCGCCCAGCCGCCCGAGCGCCCTCGAACGCTATGGACTGGCATCTCACGACTCCTCCTCCTCCACCCTCCACCCTCTCCAACAYCRRCCTCTTGGGAGARGCRCGCTCGACAAYTAYAGGAGGCTTCAACACCACTCAATCCCGTTCGTCCACCTATTCTATTCTTTCTGCACCCATCACTGCTATCTTCTGCCTTCCTCTTGCACCTTATTATCATTCTTCCCCCTTCAAACCAGCCTTTTTATGGTCGTTTCAGACCTCAGAGAGTTGTCATTCTTTAGCCTTGTTGACAGGCGCTGAATCCCACCTTTCTACCTCTCTTTTCTACTGCCCCATCATCAACTTCAGCTCGCGCTCATCATCAGTCTTCTACTATTACCCATTGTCACTTATTTACTCTTTTTGAACAATCCTCTGACAAGCAATCATGGCGTCAAACAGCAGAAGCTTCGTTGTCCTCTCCTCAGACCGTTCGCWATCCGAAGGCATCACTTGACAAGCAGCAAACGAGGAGCCAACAACTCTATACGCCTCCTAAAAAGAAACCAATCGTCCCACCTCACCTCCCMCCTGTCCAGCCTCCTACAATCTGGCCAACTGGACAGCGCATATACCGCGACACAATGGATGGATATCAGGCATACCGAGAGGCGCCGCTCGCGAGATCCCCAACTGAGAGGACAAACTGGGGTGGACGCGATGATACCTATGGGCGCGCTGAGCGCGAGCGGTCAGAACGAGACAGCTTYTACCGCGGCCGATCGCCGGGTATGTTATTCACAATTGCTTCTTTGACACCAATCTTCTTGTTYCACTTRGCGCACTTACAATGCATGCGTGACTGAAGATTGCGCTGCGTATGCAACTGCGGAAGGCCTTATTTTGTGCCATGTTTATTTCCATCTTATTCAATTAGCCTATGATACTTACACTTACATTCTATCTTTACAGGCAACGACCGCCGAAATCGASCACGAGACCGAAGCCGCTCCCCAGTAGCCGTAGACCGCTACGAGCCCTCCGGACGCTCAAGAGATGATTACGGCAGACCTAGAGAGCGCGATCGCGATGAACGCCGCCGACCATCGCCAGGTCCAGCCAACATTGATCGATACGTTCCAGGCCAAGATCCAGGCCCTCAGATCTCTGTCAATCCATTGGCAGACCCTGCATCTTTGCCTTTCCAAGTCGGCTTCTCGTACTTCGGAGAATGGTGGCGCACGAATGAGAAGATCAAAGATGAGAAAGATCGTGCCAAAACGGGAAGGCGTGGACCACCTCTTCGATTTGGTGATACCCCAGAGGAGCGTGAGAAGGAGAAGGCACGGATTCAGGCCGCCTATGATGCATATAAAGAGGAGCTACAGGCGAAGATGGCACGAACTTTTGTTCAAGAACACAAAGGCGAGCAATGGTTCCAAGAGAGATATTTCGCGGAGGTTAGGGATCAATTGAGAAGCCAAGTGAACGAATTCCGACGAGGAAACTATAGTCAGTGGGAACAGGACCTCGAGTCTGGGACATTTGATGAGTTCTCGCTGGAAGGAATCCCGAAGAGTGAGAGCAACGGTGCCGGTGGAGTCGTGGAGAAGGAAGAAGGCGAGGCAACCGCYGCGAACGAGGTGCTTGGAGTCGGTGATCTTGTTCCATCCAAGGGTAGCGATATTCGTGATGAGAACGCCTTCCAACCAACTCTCCTCATCAAGACTATCGCGCCTCAYGTCAATCGCCAAAATTTGGARGCTTTCTGTAAAGAGCATTTGGGTGAAGACGAAGGTGGTTTCAAATGGCTAAGCTTGAGTGATCCAAATCCAAGCAAGCGCTATCATCGAATTGGTTGGGTTATGCTTCATCCTGCTCCAGAAACTGCTCCTATCGTTGAGCGCGAGGAGATGAAGATTGATGACGAGGAAGGCGATATCAAACCCACAGATCCGATCCCTCAATCGACAGCTGAGAAGGCTCTTGAAGCAATCAACGGCAAAACTGTCAAGGATGAAGCTAGGGGCGACTTCACGTGTCACGTTGGTGTTCATAATCCACCTAGTCTGCCAAGAAAGAAAGCCCTTTGGGACTTATTCTCRGCTCCCGAGAGAATCACCAAAGATCTTGAACTTGCGCAACGTTTGGTSAACAAATACGAAGAAGATTTCGGATCAGATTTCAACGCTGTTCTAAAGATTGAGGAGAGAGTAGAGGAGTTGAGACTCCAGGGCCGCTTGCTACCTCCAGTCACCGCGTCCGCTGTCAAGAAGGAAAAGAAGTCTCGCGAAATCAATCTTGATGAAGCCATGGATGAAGGCGAAGAGGGCGAAGAGATGGATGAAGACGAGGACGAAGGTGCGGTAGATGACGAGGTCGACGACGAGGAATTGCTTGTTAAGAAGAAGCACCTTGATCTGATGGTCGAATATCTGCGCCGAGYCTTCAAYTTTTGCTTTTTCTGCGTCTTCGAAAGCGATTCAATCCATGAGCTTACCAGGAAATGTCCAGGAGGTCATCTTCGGAGACCACGCAACACCTTGACAACTTCTGCTAAAGCKGCTGCACGAGCTAGTGCTTCAGGCGAGTCTTTCCCTGGTAAGAAGCGAACGGGCGGGGATTTGATGGACGAGGATCTACCAACTCCTGTATCTCCTGACGGCGACCGAAAATTCCAACGGAAYAATCAAGTTTCCAAAGCTGAACAGCAGCTTCAGCGCGCTTTYAATTGGGTCAAGACCTTCGAAGACAAGATCCTGCAGATTCTCGATCCTGAGTCRGTCGATGTTCGAAAGCTAGGTGGCAAGCTAACTGAGGAGGCTTTGAAGGATGAGCTAAACAAATATGTTAAGCAAGAGGATGAGCACAARTTCAGATGCAAAGTRCCGGAGTGTACAAAATTGTTCAAGGAGGAGCACTTTTGGAAGAAGCATGTTGAGAAGCGCCACCCAGAGTTTTTGGAGGCATTGAAGAAAGACGTGAGTTCATTCATCGAGCACAAGTRTTAAAGCTAACAATGGCATAGTTGGACTTGATCAACACCTATGTCCTTGACCCTGCGCACATCGCTCCATCACGGAGTGATGCCAATAGCAATGGGCACTTCCCTCCTGCCAATGGCCACATGCCAGCTGGCACCCCTCGCGGCTTCAATCTTCAAAGCTTTGGCATGGCCGGTATGCCTCAGATGCMAGGTTTTGGCGCCGCWGGAAACTTCCCACCCTTYCTTGCTGGTGCAGTRCAGAATCCTCTTGGCTGGCCTGGAACGGCTGGTCGAGGTGGCCCAGACCGACGTACCCCAAGACAATTCCCAGGCACTGCTCGTTCTGGACCCTACGACCGAACCCAGAGAGGCCAGCGCTGGGGCAACGARGCCGGACGACTCAGCCCACCACCTGGCTCAAGACGCCCTGGCGCGCAAAGCGGTGCTGGACGATGGGGAGACGGTGCAGCTGGTGGCGCTGCGGTTGGTCCTAGGGAAGCTGTCCAGGGCAGGAGTCTCAAGTCGTACGAGGATCTTGACGCTGTTGCTGGTGGTGGATCTGGAGAGTTGAATTACTGAATTGATATAGGAGAGTGGAGAGAGATGATAGGTTGACAGAAAAATCATACTGGGCGTTTGGGACATAATCTTACATGCACAGTTGGGGCAAGGTATCTCTTTTGCCGCTGGATGCATTTTTGCTAGCTCGTGTATCATAGCGGCGRCATCGTTGCGAATAAAAACTGATATTATTGACATCTCCTCTTTTGTTTGGGAGTGCTAATAATCTGTCTATCATTGGCTAGACTTTGTGTTTACTGGTGGGACATTGCATTGTTGTGCCTTGACTTTGAGTACTCACACCAGCGCTGTCTTCCGATATCTTCATAGTCCACCACATCGAAGTCGAAATGCAGCTGCCTGATGGAGAACCAGACCACAGATTCATTGCTGCCTAATAAGTCCCAGCATTGTGTAACCACTCGGCTGATGATCGACGCCTCCCAGTCACGTGTAGCGGGCTTGCTGATAAACAAACAATCTCGTTAGACGACGAACAGCTGCCAATCAGCATCGTTCACCGCTCCTTCGCGACCCCTCGCCCGTGCATAAGTTCCCCACCAACGGCCCACGCCCACGCCCATCCAAAACCACCCACGCCCATCCAAAACCACACTCGCAACGTCAACAGCCGCACATTGCACACTCCCGCAACGCTTGTGGCCCTGGGCAGCGATCGTTCATCCCATCTCTCCTACAAACCCTACACACACATACATTTCTGTCAGGCACAGAAAATAGCAAGGCATCATGACTCGAGGCGAGGTACGTGCGWAGGGCGGGGGACGCGTTGAGGGGAAAGGAAAGGGGCAAGGAGAAAGGAGGCTGCTGGCTGACTCTGTTTATGCAYAGATTCTTCACCTCCACATTGGCCAGGCYGGCACCCAGCTGGGCAACAGCGCCTGGGAGCTGTACGTMCCTCCCTCCCAACACCCAAATCTACCCTCAAAAACAAYAAATACTGACCCYCTTCCTCCCCACAGCTACCTCCTCGAGCACGGCCTCAAGCAAGACGGCCGCCCCGACCCGGACGCAAAGGCCCTCCACGACTCCGGCGAGCTCGACACCGTCTTCACCGAGACCGGCAGCGGCAAGTACGTCCCGCGCTCGATTTTCGTCGACTTGGACCCCAGCCCCATCGATGAGATCCGYACGGGCGATTACCGTACGCTCTTCCACCCGGAGCTGCTGATYAGCGGCAAGGAGGACGCTGCGAACAACTATGCGCGTGGTCACTATACCATTGGCAAGGAGATCTTGGATGGCACTTTGGATAAGATTCGTCGTGTTTTGGTGAGTTGGAAAATTCTTTCCTTTATTTACTTTGAATATAAATTTGGAAATTTGTGAATTRGGATCAGAATCAGGATAAAAGCTGATGRTWMAAACAGGACAACTGCTCCTCCCTCCAAGGCTTYCTGATCTTCCACTCCTTCGGCGGTGGAACCGGCTCCGGTTTCGGCTCTCTTCTCCTCGAGCGCCTCTCCACCGACTACGGCAAGAAGTCCAAGCTCGAATTCGCGGTCTACCCCGCYCCCCGCGTGTCCACCGCCGTCGTCGAACCMTACAACGCGGTCCTCTCCACGCACAGCACCATCGAGAACAGCGACTGCACGTTCCTCGTTGAYAACGAGGCCGTCTATGACATCTGCCGCCGCAACCTCGAYATCCCGCGCCCGTCCTTCGAGCACCTGAACCGCCTCATTGCGCAGGTTGTCAGCAGCATTACGAGCAGTTTGAGGTTTGATGGTGCGYTGAATGTYGATCTGAATGAGTTCCAGACRAATCTSGTGCCSTAYCCGCGTATYCATTACCCGYTGATYTCGTACGCGCCTGTTATCAGCGCCGCGAAGAGCAGCCACGAGAGCTTCAAGACTCAGGACTTGACTCTGCAGTGAGTCCCTCTCCCTTCCCCTTTCCCCCTTTTCAAATCACCTACTTGTACTTTTGAACTCGCTAACGCTCGTTCCCAGGTGTTTCGAGCCTAACAACCAAATGGTAGTCTGCGACCCGCGCAACGGCAAATACATGGCCGTCGCGCTCCTCTACCGCGGCGACGTCGTCCCCCGCGACTGCAACGCCGCCGTCGCCTCCCTCAAGGCAAAGACCTCCTTCAACCTCGTCGAATGGTGCCCSACCGGCTTCAAGCTCGGCATCAACTACCAGAAGCCCATGTCCGTGCCCAGCACTTCTCCTAACGACGGCGCTCTCGCTAGCGTTGATAGGAGTGTATCTATGTTGTCTAATACGACGGCGATCGCGGAGGCGTGGTCGAGGCTGGATCATAAGTTCGATCTGATGTATAGCAAGCGCGCGTTCGTGCATTGGTATGTRGGCGAGGGCATGGAGGAGGGCGAGTTCAGCGAGGCGAGGGAGGATCTCGCGGCGCTGGAGAAGGATTATGAGGAGGTGGCGGCGGACAGCTTTGATCCGGAGGAGGCGGAGGCTGAGTACTAGGTCGAGCATAGCGAGGGCCTCTTGCTCCAGCCTTTGCCCTTTGAAGCCTGTCGAATTTCTTGGATGGACCGCGAACATGTCGGGAGGTGGAAATTGCAAAATTGGTGATTTGATCAAGTAGATACCGCACGCTGTCTTTTGATTTTTGAAAGCGCTTTTCGGGGGGAACGAACTTTAGCGATGGAGTGTGGATGATTGATTGAGGAAATGATTCTTCTTTTTGTTAGAGAATGAAGTGATTGATGATTTTGAGTAATGCCTTCCTTGCCTTGCCGAATTTGAGATGTGAAGTCCCTTCCAGGTGGAGGCGGAGATGTAGTGGTCTTGGGTTCATGAGATTTGCAGGCGTGTGGAAGGAAAACAAACAAGTAAAGTGCAACGCTTTTTGCAAGTAAGACACGGAGAGGGAATTCGGGCAAGTGTTAACTCTGACTTAAGCTTGCCACTATCCTTTCCCCCCAGTATCAGAAGTCGTTCATAGAACACAGTTTGGCGACGATTAGATAGTTTAGGAAGTGCTCTGCATGACTTCTATGATATCCCTATGCTACAGCAGCTATTCTACATCAGAACCATCTATCTCCACCTCCAATTACCTCGAGAGCGCAATATCATCTATACCTGCATCGACTGTCAGCTCAACTCGCAACATCTATCAAGGGAACATAAAACTCACGTAGGATCATCTTGACCGTCTCAGCCGCCAGCTCCACCGCACTCGTGCTAACCAGCAGCGGCTGCAGCACGTTCTCATCCTCCATATTGCCCTTCACGCCCCCGGACTTAATACTCACCCCCGCGTTCTTCTCCCCCTGCACCTCGTGCCTGCTCCGCAGCTCCGTGACCACCTTAATGCTATTCAGCCCCGCGTTCTCCGCCAGCGTCGTAGGGATAACCTCCATCGCGTCCGCGAACGCTTTCCAGCATATTGCCTCGGTGCCCGTGAGCGAGCGCGAGGCTTTCGAGAGCGCGGAGGAGATTTCGATCTCGGGCGCGCCGCCGCCGGCGATGAGGGCGCGTTTCTTGACGAGGCATCGGATTACGCAGAGCGCGTCGTGCAGGGACCGCTCGGCTTCGTCGAGGATCAGGGAGTTGGCGCCCCGGCAGACGATGGAGACTGTCTTGCCTGCGCTCTTCGTGCCCGTCACTTTGACCACCCTACTACCCGAACTCTGACTCTCCTCCACCAGATCAGCGGATCCGAGTTTGTCCTCGGTGAAAGAATCGATATCCGCGATGGGCTTACAGCCGGTCGATTTGCAGATGAACTCGACCTCGTCGCGCTCGATGTCTTTGATGGCGAGGATGTTGAGTTTTGCCAGGAAGTGCAGCGAGAGGTCGTTGACGGCGTCGCGCAGGATGGATTTCTGGATGAAGAGGACGTTGCATTTTGCTTTCTTGATCTTCTTGACCATGTTCAGCAGGTAGGTGCGCTCTTCCTTGAGGATCTTGTCCATTTGGCGGTAGTCGTTGACGACGATTTGGTTCTCCATCTAAATAAAAAAAACATCATTGGCAAAGTGGAGATTTGGAGGGGGAGAAGGGTATGTACGTCTGGTTTTGGGGGCGAGAGCTGGAATTGGATCAGGCCTATCCGCGCCTTCTCCATCCTGACTGGTCCGCCGCCGTTCTTGACGATCGGTTGTGTCAGGACGAGCCCCTCGACCATCTCGCTGTCTTCGATGGTGCCGCCGACTTTCTTGACTATCCTAATGTTCTTCAGATCCACGTTATCCGCAGTTTTGATGTCGATTGTCTTGGTGACGGCATTCACTGCCATAGGACCGAGCAAACTCGAGTGCTGAGACACAATCTTGGAAGAGAGAGAAGTGGTAGCAGCTTGTAGGAGGACGGAGGTATCGTTTAGAGAGACAGGTGTTGACATGTCGTGGAGCACTTGCACAGCTGCCGCTGCTGCTCTTTGGAAGGACTCGGCGATGACAGAAGGGTGTATGCCTTTCTGAAGTAATCTGTCTGCAGCTCCTAATAAACTGCCTGCGATTACTACGACTGATGTAGTCCCGTCTCCTGCCTCGACGTCTTGTGCTGCTGAGAGATCTACGAGCATCTTTGCGGAGGGGTGCATGACAGCCATGCTCTTCAGCATCGTG
>QYSG01006682.1:0-17542 GCA_003988875.1 Lachnum nothofagi
TATTATATTTTTATTATTAAAATATAAAATAAATTTATTATATTTAAAAAATATATTAATTATTAATATAATAATATATTCTATAAACTTTTTTAAATACTTATTTATTAATAATAATAAATTTATATTTTTAATTATTATTTTATTTAAATTTATAGTTAAATTAATAAATTAATATTTTCTAGTTTTTTTTTTTGTAATAAAAAACCAGAAATTCTGGTATAATTTTTTGCTAAATTTTAGCATTTCTTTTTTAAAATGTTTATTTATTATTTTCCAAATTATAAATATTAATAATTTTAAATAAATATAATTCTTAGCTTATTATACCTTATATTTAATAGTTTTAATTTTAATTAATAATAAAATATCTTTATAAATAATACTATATTCCATTTAATCAAATACTAAACTTTCTTTTTATACTAATAATATTTTAAAAAAGAATTCCTATTTATTAAAAATAAAACTATTACTTATTTTAAAAATACTTATATATTTAAATATAAATCAAAATTTTCTTGGAATTTTTAAAAATTATAAAAAAATATAATTTTTGTATTTCCTAATATATTTTTATAAATAATTTTTGTTTTTTGATAATTTATATTATTTTAATTTTTCTTTGGGTTTGCTTTTATTCCTAAAACTTTTATTAATCAAATATATTTTTTTATTAATTATTTTATATAAAATATTAACTTCAGCTTTAAAAATATTATATTTGTTTTTTGCTTTTTTTTTCCTATAAAAAAAAAATTATAGTATTTATATTTTTATTAATTTCGCTATTATTATAAAATACTTAAAAATAATACTATAAATCTTTTCCTTTTTTGTTAAATAATAGGGAAATAATTTGTAACCTAAAGCAAATAATTACTCTAGTATTAAAATAAACAAAACCCATAATATAATATATAAAACCAAAGTTTTTTTTTTTTTTAAACTTTTAAATAAATAAATTATTTTATATTTAAATTTATTTGCTTACGCTAAATTTTGCAAATTTTAAATATTTTACTATAAATGCAAATATTTGTCTTTTTTTTAAAAAAAATATAATTTATTTCTAAATCCTTTGTTTAATTGCTTTTCCTTTAATTCTTTTTTAATTTTATTATATAAAAAAATATTAATAAAAGTATTTATATTATATAAAAAATTAAACTTATTTTATATATACTCCGCTTTAATAAATAAATTAATAAATTTCTTTTTTATAATAAAAACAAAATAATATTCAAAATAATAAAAATAATCAAGCACTTAAACCTTATTTACAGGCTTAAATCAATGCCGAGTAGCCATACTATATATAACACTCGTTTTTAGTTTTCCGAATTTTCGGAATTATAATTATAATTATTGCTAAAAAATATTATAAATTTAATTGCTTTTTATATTTTTTTTTGGTAATTGGTATTAGTTTTATTTACTAGAAATTATATAATTTTACTAATTTTAAAATAATAAATAACTTTAAATACTAATTTATCCGCTTTATTTACTAAATATTAAAAACTAATTTAATTTTACCTAATAAAAAGCATTCTAAGTAAAAATCTTTTATTTAAATTGTTGTTTATATTTATAATATAAAGTTTAATTTAAATAATAACGTTTTTAATTGTTAAAAAAATATTATCTATATATCCCATAAATTTTTAATGTTTTTCCATAAATATCATTATATATATATTTAAAAAATAAATAATTATAAATTGTACTTTTGCAATTAATTATATTAAAATAATATTAACTTTAGTTCCAATATTAAAAATAGTTTTTACATTAATATACACTTTTTTATTATTCCTAAAAATAATAACTAAAATCTTTAAACTAAAAAAATAATAACTTAAATATTTTTTATAAATTCCAATAAAATTAATTTTTACTATATAAAATTCAAAAAAACGATTAATTCTTTCCATTATTTTTTTTTTTGAATAAATCTTAATTTAAATCTTTATTAGTTTATTTTATATAAAATTATATTATTTATTATTTTTAATATTTGGATTAATGATTTTTTAATTGGTTATATTTATATATTTTTTAAATCCTTTATAAAAAATTTTAAGAAAATTTATTTCAACTATATCAAATTTTTTTTATTTAATTTCTATTTTATTAATAAAAATATCTATTATATTTTTTTTTATTTAATGGTTAATTATATTAAATTTAGGTTTTAAACAATTAAAATTAGTAATTCCAAAAAAAATAAATTTATTTCCAAAAATTATTTATTTATTATTTATATTTTAAAAAATTTGCTTCTAAGTAAATTTTTGTATAAATCCTAGTCTTTTTATTAATAATTTTATTAAATTTTATATTATTTTATAAAAATTATTCGAAATTATTAATTTTTCTTTGTTATTTTTATTAATTATTATTAATTTTAAGCTAATTATTTAAAATTAAATACTTAGGCCAAAGTCAACAAAATCTTTTTAGAAAAAAACGTATTTTATTACTAAAGCTTTTTATTATATATAATCTTTTTATTTTTAAGCCTTTTTTTATATTGTTCTTTTTTTCTAAATTTGCTTTTAAATAATTTTATTCTTTATAAAATAAAACTCTATTCATTATAACTTATTTAATCCCATTTTAGTATTAATTAGTCTCATTGCCACATATTTAAATTAAATCATTTCTTTTTACAATAATTAAACCTCGCCATTAATATATTAATAAATATTTATATTAATTTTAAAATTGGGTTTATTAAAAATTTTATAGGTATAAATGCAGTTATTCTTGGTAATAATAAAATTACAATTAAAATTTGTTTTTTTTAATAATTTTTTAGCGACTTTAAATATTTTATTCATTATAATTATAAAAATATTATATTCCTTTTTTTAAAGTCTTATTAGAATTTAAAATCGTTATAATTTTTTAAAAGTAAATTATACCGGAATATTATTCTTATTATTTGGATTAAGCGGCTTTATATAAATATAATTATTTTCAGATTTTTTTTTATAAATTAATTTAAAACCAATATATTTTTGGAAATTATAATATTTGCTTTAAAATCCATAAAAGTTTTATAATTTTATATTTTTATTTATATATTAATTAAAATACTATAAATACTTAGGCAAAAAACAACATTTAACTTTATTATAGTTTATTTTCGCTTTATAATATTTTTTCTTTTCAAATGAAATTTATTAAATATTAGCAATCATTGGAATTTTCTATAATTTTTAAGCCATTATTTATTTAATTTTAAAATTATTTATTCCTTATATAATAACTTTTATTATATTGTCCTATATTTTGTTTTAAATTTTTTAAATAGTTTTATATAAACCATTTAACGAATCTTTTTTAATTTTTTTATAATATTATAATTTAATTACTAAACGTTTAAATAATACTACTTTATTTTTACCTTCCAAAAAATACGGCATATTTTTTATTTCTTCTTTTTCCATAATTTAATATATATTCCTAAAGTAATTCGTTTTATTTTCAATTTTTATAATAACTTTAAAAAAGCTGCGGAAATTATTAAAATTTTTTTTTTTTTTTAAAAAAATATAGTTTATAGTTATATTTTTAAAAAAATCTAAAAAACTATATATAAATTTAAAAATAAATTAATAATTATTTATAATTTCTTTTTTTTTTAATTAACTTTTAATTGTTTTAAATTCCTAATAATATTATTAAACCTAATTATAAAAAAAATAATTATTTTTTTTAATATTTTTTTGAAATTATGTTACAATTTTATTCAAATTTTTTTAAGTATATTTAACTTAATTATAATTATTTTTACAAAATTCTTTAAATATTATAATTTTAAAATCTATATATATAACAAAATATTTCAAAAAGCCAAAAAATCTTTTAATGATTTTGTATATTTTATATTTTATATATTCTATAAGTTTTTTTTTTTTATTTCAATTATTTACTATTTTATATTTTTAAAAAATTCTATTTATAAATTTTAAATACCTAATAACATCAATGCCATTAAAGTAAAATCCTCCTAAACTACCTAAAAATAACATAGAATAAATTATTTTAATATATTATTTATTTAAATTATTTTTATTTTTATAATTAAAATTTTTTAAGTTTTTAGAATTTTTAGAATTAGAAAAAAGGCTTAAGTTATTATTTCTATTATTATTATTATTATTCTTTAAATTATTTTTTTTTTTATTTTTTTTTTTTTTTTATTATTTTTTAAAAGTTTTTTTTTTTTGGGCTTTTTTACATAAATTTTAAAGTTCTTAGAGTTTCTTTTTTAATTCTTTCTTTTTTGCTTTTTCCTTTTATTCTTTTTACTAAAATTAGTAATATCAAAAGTTTCTTCAAATACATTAAAAAAAACATTATATATTTTAATAGCCTTCCTAAATTCATTATAATTAAATGTATTGTCTATTCCGGTATACCAATTATAAGGTCTTTTTTATTAAATTAATAGCCTTTTTTCTAAGTTATTCAATGGAATATCTCCTAATAAAAATTTTCCTTAAAAAATTAATAAACCTACTAGCTAAAAAGTCAATAAACCTTTTTAAATATTTAATGGACTAGTTTTTTAATTATTTAAAAAAAATGTTTTTTAATTTAATAAATTTTGCGGCTTTTGCGCCATTATAAACTTAAGTATTTTAATTAATGCTATTATCAAATTATTTTAATAAATTATTTTAAAATATTATATAATTATATAATTTTTTAAAGTAATTATAATATTTAAAATAAAAAAAATAAAAAATAATAATATTTTCGGTATTTATTAGTATTTTGGAAATTTATGATTTTTTTCTATTAGTTTATTTTTCCTTTTTATAAAATATTCAAAAGTTTATATTAATGTTTTAATTAATGTAGTAATAATTATTTATGATATCCCGATCTTTTTCTTCTTAAAACATCCGAATATTAATTTTTGCAACTTCCAAAATATTCAAATATAATTAATATTTAATAAATTCTTTATTTTTCCGATATTCTAATATATTCTATTTTCTGATTTTTAAATATTAGTTTGCTTATTTGTTTATAGTCTAGAATGCATAAATACTAATAATAAAACTATTTCTATTATATTAGATTACTATACTTGTTATAATAATCTAGTTCGGCTTTTTATACTATAAAAATCCAAATAAATGGCTTTATAAACATTATTACTTATAGTTTAAAACTCAAATTAAAAGCATTTCGGTATTATATAGTTTAAATAAAATATAAAAAGTAAAAAGTTATTATTAATAAAATTTATTATATATATTATTTTTAATAATATATTTTATTATTATAATAATAAAATATTTAAAATTAAAGTAATATATTGTTTTTTTTAAATAATAATTAAAATTCCAAAAACATTTTTATATCCCTTAATATAGGTTTTTTTTATATATTTAATACTATAAAATATATTTATTCCTTGTATAGGTTATTATATATATAAAGCCAAAAAAAAAAATAATCCCTTAATAAAATCTAATATATAAGTAATATTATTTAAAATTTAATTAAAAGGCTAAATATTAAATGTAATTTTGTTTATATTATTAAAAAAGTAAAGTTATTTGTAGTTTATATAAAACTGGGGTAATTACGTGCTCTGGTCACATGCAAATCGATTCACCCCGTCACAATATTATTATAATAATAGAATTTAAATCTAAACTTTTATTTTAATAGACCTAAATTAGCATTAAACCATAATCTATAAAAAAACAAATATAAAAAAAAATACTTAAATTTTTTTTAAAAATAAAACCAAAAAATATAAATAAAACCTAAAAAAACCTATTCGCATAAACCATATTATTAATACTCCTAAAAAAAGAAGGCTTTTTTTAAGTTAGAAAATTTGCAATAAAGTGATTAAAATTATGACTAAAAACTCCTTAACAAAAAAATAATCTTGCGCTAAAATCACTGCCAAAATAAAAAGTAATTTTAGCCAAAAAGATATTATATTAGCCTTTTTAATATATTATATATTAAAAAAAAATAATTATAATAATTATAAATATATAATTAAATTAAAATTAATCAAAAAAATACAAAAAACAAAAAAAAAATAATGTAGGAAATATTAATATTAAATTTTAGAAAATTAAAATTTTTTTTTTTTTATAAACAAAACCTTTTATTAGTTTGGAAGAATAAAAAGAAAAAAATATATTTGGAGAACTATCAAAAAAAAATTCTATTATTATATAATCAAGTGAAAATAAAAAGACTTTAAAAAATTCATATTCTAAAACTTTTTTTACTATAATTATAAAAGATTCTACTATATCTGGGAATTTAAAATAGCCGCTAAGAAAAAAACTAGTATTGCAGATTTTGCTGCCTGCAATACTTAATTTAAGTTAGAAAATAAGAAAAAATAAGAGAAAAAACAAAAGCAAAAAAGAAAAACATATTTTTAAAAGTATAACAAAAAAAAAATAGGAAAAAACCTATTTGGAAATATATTGAAACTATAGAAGTAATAGTAAAAAAAAAAGAATAAAATAACATTAATTAGTATTATTATTAAATAATAATCTTTAAAAAAAAACTTTTTCTTTAATATCAAAAACTTAAAGCCAAAGGATTAGATTCTATAATCTAGAAAAATAACGCATTAGCGCATATTTCCAAATATTAATAAAAAAATTTTGATTTATATAAAATTATAAAAATAGCCTAGCCCAGAAATTCTTTTGATTTTAATACTATAAAGCTTATTTAGTTCTAAATAAATAAAAAAACAACCAAAAAAAAAATAAATAATAAAAAAAATATAAAGGAAAAATGACTAAATTATTAGAAGAGTATACCGCAGAATTATATTAAAACTTAAATTAAAAAAATACCTATTTATATTAAAAAAATTTTTAATTTAAAAAACAGCAATAAATATAAAAAAAAAAAATTAAAAACCAAAAAAAATAAAAATATATTAAATAAAAAATATTACTATAATATTATAAATTAAAAAAAATATATAATTTTAATATAGGATTAATAAAGCAAATACGCTAAATTATAATAGATTTGGCGCTTATAAGCTTTTTAATTAGGCTGGCAGTATCCTATAGCCTTAATTTAACCCCTGTTGCAAAAGACTTTTGACCGCAATCTCCGTAGCAGCAGCGTCATTGAGCAACCAGAATCGTGCTATGACTGTCATCGACTGACAACAACCCGTGCAGCATCGACATGCTTGATATGCGAAAGTATCAGTATGAGACAATTCTCAACATCTCGAGGCTGAACGCTATACGATGTCATACCGCCGTACTTGGCCACTTCAACATCAACAGCTTCCTCCGCGCGGACGACTCATCTCTGAGAAGAGAAGGTACTCTGGCATCCGTGCTCGTCATATCGGCCGTCATCAGCCTGGATTATGTTATGGTCTTGACCTTGATTCGCCAAGAAAATAGCAAAAATTGCAACGGTTCTCGAAGAGAGTGGCAAACATCCCCGTCGATCATGTTTTGCGATACTCTTGTTCACGCTTCTTTGTCTCACTTCACTGCCCTGATTTCTGTATCTAGGAATCCACACAAGAAATCTTGTCAACCATTGCAGTTCACCGCCACGAGTGTGGGATCCAATCCCAATTCTGAGATCTTTTCCCAAGGCTTTTCGATTAGGTTTTGATCTCTTCGAGGTTCATCCTAAGTTTGAAGGTTCGCTACTTGCGCTCCACAAGTCCCACACAATTTAGGGACATCGCTGAGGCTGAGGGCACTACAGCGGCTCTGTACGTTTCTGGGACAGTTAAACTCACGCCAAAATGCTAACTTCCTTAAAGTCTTGCGAGCTCTTGCGGCGTCGTTCTTAAGTTTCTATGTAAGGACGTTCAAGCTCTCGAGAAGGTTTGTACTATTTCATTTGTCGGCTGCCCGTAGAGGGTTTCGTATATAAATTCCATGCGACTTTTTCGTGAAGTTAGATGCCAGGCTCAAGTGCTTTGACTGACGTCGCTGATCAAATTCCGATCTAGACTTCATTTACTCTCCGAGTCAGTGCGCTGTCTATACTTTGACTTTATGTGGTCAGATTGTCACACAGGCGACTTCACTATTAGAAAGCTACAAAATCAAAATTTCCCCACTCGATTACTTCAATCCCTTTCTTTGTGATAACACAACACGGTCACTCCTTTCCATTATCAAGTCTGATAATGGCTCTTTTATCCAGATCTATTTTTTATATTCTATTTCTTGTGGGAACTGTTTTTACCCCCGCCATTCTAGGAGACCTCTTAAGGACCCGACAAGCTACTGTAATTCCTCCCACATTCGGCCCACGGTACGTCCCTCCTTCCGGTTATGAATATCAGCAAACTGGTGCTATCCTGCGCTCGCGGACCTTGCAAGCTTTAGCAATCCAAAAGTGACCGTTCCAGTCCAAGTAAAAGCAACTCATCAACTTCTCTACAGATCAACCGACAGCCACGGACAACCCAACACAGTAGCCACTACAACCATTATCCCGAACAACGCCAGCGATTCCACACTCTTATCCTACCAGGTCATCGAAGATGCGGCGTGAGCAAACTACCACCCCTCATACATCCTCCAGCTCGGCTCCGAACCCAAGAATTCCGGCTTGACAGGTGTTGAGATCCTCCTTATGATATCCGCCCTGAACAATGGCTGGATCCTCAACGTCCCTGACTACGAAGGGCCCGATGCCATCTTCTTCTCCGGGTTGCAAGCCGATCGCGCCACCCTCGACTCCGTGCGCGCCGCGCTCTCCTCCCAAGACATCACCGGCATCTCGCCGGCAGCCGAATACCAGATGTTCGGATAACCAGGCGGGGCTTTGGCAACCCAATGGGCCGCCGAGCTGCAGGCCTCATACGTGCCCGAGCTGAATTTCACAGGCGCCGCAATTAGCGGCTTAATCCCAAAAGCCACCTCAACCCTAACTACTATCACCAAAACCCTCTTTGCGGGCCTCGCCCCCATCACTGAGACCGACGCCCTCATAGCCCAAGGCGCGCGGATCTAATATGTGAGGAGCGGGCTGACGGACATATCTCGGTGCTGCGGACGCGTTCGCGTTTTTTGGTAGATCGTTTTGATGGCTTGCCGACGGGGAAGGGGTGTAGTAGTAGCACGACGCTGCATGCGGTGTTGAATGTAAGGGCGGTTGAGATATTGGGCCGGACGGTCGTGGATGCGTTGCTGGCGTTGGTGCAGGTGCCAGTGAATCTAGAGAGTATTGCGCTTGTTCCGACGTGAGTTTTAGCGTTTTAGTGGATGGGGCTGTCCTTTAGGTGTGTGCCTTGTATATACATGTTTGGTTCTTTTGTACAGTACATAAGATACCGTATTCCACTTTGAGCGTTGCCAATTGGGGCGTCCAGGTATCTCCGTCCTAAGCCTGCAATATTGGTTGTTTACTTGGCATTCTTTCAACTCTCTTTTCTCTATCTCTTTGATCACATCACAGTACCTGCTAAAGGAAGACAACAATATAATATTGAGATGGGTAGCGTTGTACCTTGCTCAAGAGGGCAGGCAGAGGACAATGCGATGAACGAGCTAGTTGATCGGCGGTTATTGATTCTTCTAAACTCTGCTGATCAAGCAAAAAGGGGATAAGTTATGCAAAGACACAAAGAGAACCCTTCAGAAGAAGTTGAACGCTAGGAGGTTTCTTCAATCCATCAACCCAACGCCGCGACTTCCTCCGTGAAGCGCCCCGTCATCAACCTCAACCACTCACAGCAATCCCAGCTCCTCATTTCTTCCTCTTTGGCATCCGCACATAAACAATACTCGGTTCAACCTCGATCGTATCCACATCTACCGCATCCTCCTTCCTAACACCCCCCACCTGCACCTCTCCCCCCGCCTTCTTCCCATTCTTCTTCCCCTTCATGACTTTATTCTCCTCTTTCCCTTTCACCGGGCTCCCCGGCGCACTCGCAGCAATCATGTTCTCCCCTCTCTTAATAACCGCGTCTTGTCTTCCGGCAGAGAGCCCCGTGTTGGTTTTGCCGGAATTGCCGGTGAGGTCTTTTACTTTGTCCTGGTGGGTTGTTAGGTTGGTTGCGAGGAAGGATAACTGTGAAAGAGGAAAGGAGGAAGGATTAGGAAAGGGGGAAGGGGGAAGGGGAAAGTACCCATATTTTCTCAACAGACCCTTTCTTCTTGGGCTCTTCGACTTTGAGAGACTCGTCTTCGTGTACTTTTAGGGTGTCGTCTTCGAAGAATTGCGAGCGGCTTTTGCGGAGAGACATTTGGTCTGTGTGGATTCGAGTCGAGAGTGTTCTGGTCTTAGTTGGACGTATTCACTGAGTGGATTTTGTTAGTTGGTTGACTTGGGGAGTTCGAGTGAATCTTGAGTTCGATCGGAATTCGTGCAGAGCGCTGAATTGACGCTTCCAAAAGGGGAGGTAGACTTGTTTGGGTCCCGCAACAGCTTCGTGCTGTCTCAGATCCTCTTGACGACCTTTCGCTCAGAGTCGCGAGGTGATTGAGGACTCGGAGCAGGGGTAACAGCTACAGTGATGAATTGAGCGTTGTGTGTCTCTTGTGGTGGGTGGTATGCGTCTGGTGTTTGAAGAATATTTGTGCCGGAGAAAAAATGCAAGTACAGATGTCTTCGTATGTGTATTTGTGTGGTCGACGGAGTCGTAAGAGATAGTTGTGGGCATGAATGGATGATTCTTCGAGGAAGACGAGAGCAAAAGTGCAGTACATAAGAAGCAATTTTGGCAGCTTCTGATGAGGAAGTTGCGATTATCTCAAGTTTGGTTACTTACTACCCCGAAGAGAATAGCGGCTGTATTCTATTACCACTTCATCTAAGCAGGAGCGACCAACCATGGTACAACTTGCATCATCACATTCATGAATGCTCAAGCAAGGGCGACAACCTACAATTTTGATTTTGATGACAAGTGTAAAGTTGGGCGCCGCGGGCTGCGGACTTCTCTATTGTCTGTTCTTTTGTCTCTTTTCTATACAAATTACCATCTCTAGACCCAGACTCCGAAAGAACAATCGTCTAATAAACAGAAATTCCCAATTTAGTGAACGCCAAATTAGTAGTCTGGTTTGGTCCAGTACAGAGGGCAGCGGAACGTTTGGACTCGCAGAAGAGGGAAGTTGCGAGTATGCAGCAAAACCAACTCTACTCTGTGCTATCTTCACCTTTTGATTATCCCACGAACAGCCCTCATGATCTCAAACCGCCCATCCCAAACCGGATATACAACAACAGCAGCAATTGCTCCGAAGTGCCAAAGAATCGCCATAGTGATCCAGCCGCCGAAAAAGCTCTTCGTGAAAATCCAATCCCGGTATAATGGCAATGGCCACAGAACGATAGTGACAAGGAAGTTGACGACGAAGTAGGTACTGGCGATCTTGAACCACTTTCTGATATGCTTGAGTGTCTGTTCGTCGAAAGGGTGAACGACGTCATCGAGAGGGGCTTGAGAATTCTGTTGAATATGTGGCGTTGGTGATGATGCGCTCTCCTTGTCAGTTGTAAAGTTTGTTTCCTTGTCGGAATCGTTCCTTTTTGCCTCGTTGATGGCTTCGCTGCTCGGAAGCTGGGATGGCAGAGAGCTGCTCGGCTGACTTTTGTCTTCGATGAGGTCGATCCTGAGGAACTCGCGCCAGTCGAAATTTTTTGGCCAGATCAAAGAGATTACGACAGAGTAAAGCGCTGGGGAGAAAAAAGAGACAATGGCTGCGTATAGACCAGGCAGCTGGACCTGCGTGGTTTTGTCCCGACCACAAGAGTGTCAAGATCAATGGGAGAATGCCAGGACATGCTATGATTGGTCGAAAGTATGTGGACCAGTTGTTCGTGGCGCCCGCGTATTCGAGCATGATAGCAAAGCCGGCCATGAAACATCCGTGGAAGACCACACCCCAATGACTTACTTTGAGGGTCTTACGATCAGATGCACTTGGGTTGATATAGGTGCGGAAGAAATCAAGGGAGATAATACTGCTTACAGCAATCATCGATGAAGACACGGTGCTGGTGATGGCCATGAAGATGAGCACAAGTAGACCAGAAGTAGCCCCCTTTCCAAGTAGACCAGAAGTAGCCCCCTTTCCAAGTAGAGACCTCAGTACGTACGGCATCACGAGGCCAGAGTTCACCTGCTTGAGTGTCAGAGTATTAGGGTAGTCGAACCAGATGGGAGTCTTCTCGATCGCACGTGCGCTGAGGCCGATGATGGTTCCTGTGCACCAGGGTATGGCGAGTATGACGATCGACACAAGGTCATATGCTGGAACTGTTGAGTGAACTTCGGAGGCGAAAGACTTTTGCCAGAAGGCAGTGTCCATCAGCACAAGTGCAAGGTTGCCGAACTTTAGCACAAGACCGAAGAGAAGCGCTGACACACGCATTAGGTCACAATTTGGAAGTACAGGTTAGCCTCAACTCACAGCTCTTGGACTTCATCGTCAAAAGCGAGCCTTGGTAGTTACCAGGAATGTAATCATTCGTTGCTTTGACTTTTTCGTACAGACCGGAGGGGCCTCCAATTTGCTCATTTGTCAAGACTGCTAGCGAGAAGTAGATCAGGAGTATCAGAGCAATGGTCGTATGGAGGAAGTCTGTCAGAAAGGTAGCTTTCAGTCCACCGACGGCTGTGTAAGTGACAACTATCAGTTACCAAAGTCAGCATCCAAACACCCTATCAACTTTTGTATGTCTCACCTCCAGCAGGAATCAAAATACATGCAGCAATGACATGCATGCCAGTCATTCCAGTGACCAGCTGAGAGCCAGCAAGAATCATACTGCCGCATCCAAATATATTGTTGACTAGATTCAATACAATGAACAGCCAGTGCGCATACTTCCCATATCTCATCTTGATGATCTCAAGCGAAGTATGTGCATAAGGTACTCTCAATTTCGCCACGATACCAAGCATAGCCATCAGGGCAATCTGAAAAGACAGTCCACTTGCCTACCAGATGGGCAGAGCGATACCCCATTTATAGGTGTAGGCGGCTGAGAAGACACTTTCGTTGATCCACATCCTGAAACAGTACATCAATAAGGATTTATGATGATACTGCAATTCAAACTTACCAACTCGAGAACACTGCTGAAGCCGTCAATCCAGTCCCAACAGAACGGTTTGCCACCATGAACATCTCCGACTGATCGCTGTCTTCCGAGAGGTACTTCTTCTGGATACGAACTGCGGCAAGAATAATAAGGCAGAACAGAACTGAAAGGCCAATGATGATGCCATAGCCATCGGCTTGGGTGAGAAGTTGCACGGCCATCTTGAGATTCGAGCAATCTAAAACTCCCAAACGGAGCTGAGAGACACAATGTGTCTTTCCAGGATTAACTTTTTTGCTGAATCTTTTCCTTTCCCCGGGAGCAGTTTGATAGATATTTGCATGTGTCAAAAGAAAATGTCACAGGGACTAATTGAGAGGCCAAAGTAGTTTTTGAGCATTCTCGAAACCCTGTAAGCCAATGGAAGTGGGTCATTTCCTATCTTTAATGTGCTTGAATCCGTGTCTGGGCCAGGCCTCCGGAAGTATCAACCCACATTCACGCACGTATAGAAATCCAGTATTCAAACATGTAAGCCATTGCGTGCAATACTTAGCGGATTGCGAGACTCGCTTATTCAGGGGGTTGCTGGCTGCCATTCCGCTAGCGAGGCCCACCGATGGCCCATCAAAATTCGAGAGTGGGGGAGGGCTCGAGACTTTATACGAATGCTTGGGCGATAAGGTTACGCAAAACCGACATGCTACCATTTGCCCAGCAGATGACGAGATTGGCGTCCTACTCGATCCGAAGATAATTCTTGTCATATGGCTGAGCGGGGCAGCTTCATAAACTACACAGACTCAAATCTTAATTGAGATGTATTGCTGTTTGTTACTGATGTTATTTCGTCTTAAGAGCAACAATTCTCCTTTCGCTCATTGATTTTCATACTTGTTGATTAGTTTTCCTAAGTCGGCCGGGACATTCTCCCACGCACACCTCCTCCAAGGTAACACTTGCGCGACGATGGCGGATACCACCGCTGCACCGGCTAGCGAGCATACTAACAATATCAATGCTAGGAAAATAACAAAAACAAGATAATCCTGAATGCATTGGTAATGAATACTTCTTGCCATTTGGCAGCTGGCCAGTGGCGTTACCCGAAGAACAAAACCGATCAGCACAAGGAACTATCCTTCTCGATCGACCTAGCAAAATTGCTGGACAGAGCGAACTTTCATTCCATGTTCATTGCAGATACTTTAGGGCCATACGATCTATACAAGGGCCCTACAAACGTGGTCCCAGCTCTATCATCAGGAGCATAGTTTCCAGTCAACAATCCTCTATATCTAGGGTCGGCTATGACTGCGGTCACGAAGAACTTGATATTTGGGGTCACTACCAGCGTGAATACCAAAATCTATACGCTTTTGTTTGTCGACTGTCCACCGTTGATCACTTGTCTGGGGGCCATCCGGCATGGAATATCGTCACATCCTACCTTGACAGCGCTGCCCGCAACCATGGTCCGAAAGAGCAAATCCCTCACGATGAGCATTACACTATTGCCCATGAGTACATAGAGGTGCTGTATAAGCTTTGGGAGGGGAGCTTCGGTGACGATGCTGTTTTGGCCAATCGTGAGTAAGGTACATATATTGCCAGTGATAGAGTAAGACAATCCTGGCCCACATTTCTGTGAGCCGTCTGCGTAACGTACACCGTTTTTGTTCCAAGCTAGCGTCTCGGGGGCAGGCAACGCTTTCGGAGGGAAACATGGGGAGGCTATCTTCATCAGAGTTCTAACTATTGAGAATGTCAAGGCGACGGTGCTCAATATTCGCAACGTCACCGACAAAGAAGGCTGGGGATCCAAATCATATCAAGGTGATACTGGGCATTACAGTGATTGTCGCCGCAACCGATGAAGAACCGCAGGTTCAACGATATGAGTGGCTGAAATAAACAGATTCTAAAAGTGTCCTAGCACTTTTTGGTGGATGAACTGATATTGATCTGTCGTCCTACCCAGATGATGAAGATTTCACCTTGAACAACTCGCCTCGCATTCAGTCCACCGCTCGTCGATGAGCTAGCACTGTTCCTAGTACGGACAATCTTCCATAGACCAAGAGGCGGGTCGTAGAGTACCTAAGCCTCGGAGGCTCCTAGACAAAATTTGTTAGGCAGCGCCGCGACGGTAGCCGACGAGCTTGTAARATGGTTCGAAGATACCGGCGTTGATGAGTTTAATCTTGCCCACATCACCAATCCAGGCTCCTTCAAAGATATCATAGAATATCTGATTTCTGAATTGCAGCGCCGAGKAAGGTTCAGGACAAAGATTGAGAAAGAAGGTGCCTCTGCGAGAGAGGCATACATCGGGTCAAGAAGACTCCCTAATGATCGTCCCGAAAGTCGRTTCAAATGGCTTGCCGGTGAGAAAATTCCCAAGTATCAGATTGAAGAAACAGAATTGTAATACACTAAATGTGTCAAATTTAGGGGGGAGCATCTCATGCTCTCTTTAATCGCTTTAGATACGGCCGGGCTTGCAAGTCATTCAAAGTCAAGCGATCATATTCTACGTCCAGACTGTACGCGGATTCGTTCTTAGGACACGGACAGACAATCCGCAGTGGATTGGATGAAACAGTCATTTATTTTCCTGCACATATGAATATCCGTCTCTTCAAAGGTATTTCAGGTGCAACAGTACGCAAGGACATCAAAGCYACTTCACTGCGGAAACCTTATTCTTTGGCCCCGTGTGGGACTTTCTCCCTCGCTCCACTTACAGTAGAAGTGTTTTCTCTCAATGCTCACCCCCGCCCCCGATCAACCCCTCACCTGTGTCACCCTCCCCAGCCATTTCCCTTCTCTTCTTCCGCAATTCTGTCGTCAGAGCCTGCCCATTTTCTTCCCCTATGACATCTTAGCTGCAGAGTCCCTCAAGCCACAATGAAAAAGCTATTTGCCCATGTAGTAAAGAGCAGATTGGTTTCCCAGTGTATAGGCGTTAGTCTTACGTACCCAATGCTTACTAGCGTCCGCCTTCAATATACTCTTTTCATCCTACCGAGAAAGCAATGTTCAACAGCTGCAGCTTACTTTATTGTCGGCTGCAGTGAGATCTGAATTCAGATGTTGTAAGGCCTTCACTATCCTTTGGTTCCGGTGAGCCGCATATGAAGCGGGGGAGCAACAACCTTCATTGGTATGAATGATGCGCACGATCATCAACTGACTGTTTGCATTTTACAGATRCCTTTCCGCATGACGAAAACGTTGACGAAAGGTCGACGATTGAACATGTACTGCAAATGCTAGGTCATTCCGTTCCCCGTGACGAAAATTGGTCCATCTATAGGCTGGAAATATGGATTCCTGGCAATGACAGGATGGTCTCGTGGAGCGAAGACCATGGCAACTTTCCGAGCTCGGAGTGACGGGCTTGTATCACTTTCCTTAGGCTGCGAGAGCATCTTCTAAGCCATCAAGTGAGGGGCYACAGACTTGGTCAGCAATCTGGCAATGTGTAGCTCTGTGGCACTGCAGTAATTGAGTATCGAAAATGCTGCAGTCRGCTTGGATGTGGTACAAAGAGAGATTTAGAGGGGGRAAGACACAGACGCAGATGGAGGAGAATAGGGAGAGCATCGAGATGTATAAAAGCTGGACGCTCTCACGTCCAAATCTATGTTTGCATCACAATCACAACGAACGCCTACAAATATTTACAAAATCCTGTATCATCTTCAGAACATGCATTTCAGCACATCTACCATCCTCGCCGTCCTGGCCAGCAACATCTTCGCGGCGCCCAGCATTGATGCCAATGCCCATAATGTTGTCAGCGACTTCACCAACATTGAGCCTATTCCACAGGAAGCCCTCGATAATCTCGCCGTCAAAGCTGTGACCCCGGGCCCTGCGGCCAACGTCATTGCCAGCAAGCGTGATGCCAACGTTGAGAAACGTGCCATCACCCACCTCTATATCTGCCAGGATGCAAACTTCMATGGTCGCTGCCAGAATCTTRACAGCGAGCAGCAGCAATGCTGTAARTACCCAAAGTATTTGCAATTATTCGGGCTGACTTTTGTTGTAGACAATTTASACARTGGTTGGAACGATGTAGTCTCATCTCTTGGTCCTGATTCCGGCACGACCTGCTGCATCTACGAGTACGTTTGTTCATTGATGCTCTTCTGCTTGATACTAACATGAACAAGTGACTACGGATGTAACGGTGGCTCGCTCTGCAACATCGTTTACCCCGGTATCTATAACTTGCAGGACTATGGCTGGAACGACCGCTTCAGCGCTTACCGATGCTGGTAAACGGCCTCTCAGAAAGAGTCTAGCAGCACGCTGGCACACAGTGAGATCAGCGTTGAGAATGGAAAAGAAAGCGTGCTGTCTAGTCATTCGGGGTACCATTCATGTTCTCAGGGGATCCAAGAAAATTGACATATCATATCGCAATGACTTGGCTACATGAAATATTCTCTTTTATGGGGTTTAT
>QYSG01006693.1:0-10176 GCA_003988875.1 Lachnum nothofagi
AAATTGGCCCCCAAATGATGCTATTCAGGGGCCCCTGTACGCATAAAACAGTTAAAGCGTCAATTACCTCTTTTGGACGTGCTAACCTTTTTACCGGGGGGGGGACTTTAGTATATGGCCAGTGGTACCGTACTTTAGCTTTTATACTACTTACGGCCGTAGATATAGGCTTTATACGCATTACGGGCCGTAATTCTGACTTTTGGTGTACGTATTACTAAAGTGGGGCGTGCCTTAAAATACGGGAATACTATCGACAACACTGGTCAGAAGCCCATGACGCCCAGAGCCTGTTGAGCACCAGTCCTGCCACCGCTCCAGATTTATCCTCCCCGGTCCGTCCCTCAACCCCGCCTCGCAAGTCTCCATCTCACCACAGCTCCACCAACAATGAAGACACACCACCGAAGGTCAACTCGCCGCGAACGATCATGAGCCGCAAAGTGGCAAGCCCTACCAGCATCAGAGCGGGTATGTCGACTGAGAGTGCCAAGTCAGCAGGCTACAGACTTGCACTTCTTGCAGGGACGAGGCCACGGATCGCTGGCAAGTTTCTAAAGCCGTCTGCTAATCCGGTGGCACAAAACAGTAAGGATAAGCATAGAGATGGGGATGTGGATATCATGGAGGGAATCGAGAGCACGAGCGCCTGCCGTGATGTGGAGGGGACCTGATGGTGTTGAGTATGGTGCCGATAACTTTGATGATGTTGAGGCGGAAGGTGATATTGAGGTACCGGATGGTGATTATGTGTTTGGCGGGTTTTCTGGTGTGCTTGATGCAGACGGAATGCCTTTTTTTGTCAAGATGCTGCTGCAACAGTCGTCATACCTGCGCCGATGACCACTTAGGGGGAGCCTTTCATTGAAGTTGCATACGAAGCTGTATATCCGGAGACGATGGTGTAGGACGCCTAATGGACGTTTGGCAATGGGCAGTCGATTTCTGGATTAGATGACAAATGTAGTGGGAATACTTCTGGGGATCTGTTGCCTTTGCGGGTGGGTAAAAGAGCAGAGAGGAAATACAAAGCAAGTGATGTTGAGATAAACGGCCATGAGAATACCTGGAGAATGAACTTAAGAATGTCAGCCTACCTAGAAGAGACTTGGCATTTCCACTTTGAGACAGGGCTTAAGGGAGTTTGAGACGATGACTTGCTTCACCTGAAATCATTCTTCACGGGACTTGCATAACATACGAAAATCAAGATACAGCCAATATGTAACTTCCCAGCTATTACCTCCAATGATCGTATGTGCAGTGTGGAAAGGTTACACAAAATAAAGCCGAAAAGTCAAAATCTTGCCACCAGCACTTTGAACCTTCCAAATCAGGTGCAAAACCTCCGAAACTCAGTCAACCCTCCCTTGAATCAAATCATATCCCGCTTCCACTTCTTCATGACGGCGCTGCACAGTTCAGTGACAGCTTCTTAGTTCATCATGATAGTGCCCAGTTCCTGGATCGTAGCACTTCTCTTTTGAAGGTCTTCCTGCCGCTCGGCCGTCAATCCCCGTCCTGCATAAGCAAGCTATAAAGATCGTGTGTGTGTGCAGCCGCCTTGTTCTCCGCCTTGTTCTCCGCCTTGAGCTGCTCGATAGTCTCTTGTTGGTTCGCGCGAGTTCTGTTAGAGACATCAAGCTCAGCCTTCAGGCGGGCGATTTCCTCATCGGAATCACGCAGTTTCTTCTCCAACGCCAGGATGCGGAGGATCTCCTCTACTTTCGTGTTCAATGCAGTGAGTCTGAGATCCAGAGTCTTGATACCAGCTCTGAGATCAATATGGAGTGCATCGAAATCACTGATATCTCTCCATAATTCTTCGATCTTGTCGGACATGGTCGCGATTCCGAAATCTGTTTCGGCAAGTTCAGGCCTCGATGGAGTATTGACACTTCCAGATCTCTCGATGCAGCGAGGCGAAAGTGGGCCGGATGGGGAAGCTTGATTTGCTCCAGTAAATGAGAAAGGTGCGGCCGTTGTTGAATGCTCTCTTTGAAGAGGTAGAGCAACCTACAGAGATGGCAATCAGCAGATGGACTTGCAGGCATTTGTAGTATAATGTTCTGAAGAAGCTAGGATATGGAGTCTTGAACATACCTGCAGATTCTGTGGCGGAGCAGTCGTCAACAGATACACCGAGGTAGCGGGATTGGATAAGCCCCAGCCGCTGTCAAGCGATACCGCGACATCAGGTAGTAGCTGCGCTCTGATATCGGCTATGCAGTCTTGGAGCAATTTCAGAGCTTGTGACGTTGGATGTGTAGTTGGCGAGGTAAATGGGGGCTCAATACCAGCAGTCGAATTGAGATCACCGGGAGCTGCCATCGTGTTTCTTTCTTTGTACGCAGCAGGCCAGTTAGAAACGCAAACAGGGCTTGGGTTCGGCAAGTGTCTGTCTGCAAAGAAGATTCAAAACTGCGGAACCCTCTGGTGTCGATGAGTCTGGGTGCCGCTAGACAGGAAGGTAGCACTGGCTTAGAATATTCTAGGCGTGAGGCAATGAAAGAGCCTTTCTTTTGAGCGCCATTTTTTCCGCCCACTGCCAGGAAGAGGGAACACGTGAGGTGAATCTGCGCTAAGCGAGTGTGAATAGGGGTTCGGATGAACGCCAAGCCACGGAGAAAGGTATGACAACAAGCAAAACATCGGAAGAACAATAGGAATACGAAAGGATTTTGAAGGTGTTATATAGAATGCTTATATTGGAAGTATTCTCTACTTCTGTAACTCCAATAGTCTAGGCTCTTCGATAGCACCCAGCTCAACTCCCTAGGAAGAGATGACATTGGGATGTGGACTTGTAATTCACACACACCGGGAAAGTAATGCTGAAAAGCTACCGCATATGTCCCTTCAACACATCTTTGACCTCTTCAAACTCTGTCAAATACCTCTCCATAATCAAAAAAACCCCGCAGCATCGAGTCTTCCGTTTGCCGCCATCCCCTCACTGCCTCAACTTGCAAATACCTCACACCCTGCCCAGACAGCAGCCAACATGTCGCAAGCGAACCAATCTACGACCGGTAGCTATCCCCCGAGCTTCGAACAGTTTCTTCGCGAAGCCATCCGGCGTCCTCCTACGCAGGCCCCGATAGCAGCAGCCTCTACCCCAAGCACCGTCGGCGCTCTACCTTCTCAAGGCGGTCATCTATTTTGCCAGCCGCCGTCCACGACTGAGAGAGATGCGACCCTAGTCACTCAGCTCCTTACGCAACTCGACTCTCTTCGCAAGCAGCTCACCAGCAGCGAAGAGCGCATTGTGACTCTCAATGAATCGATCAGTAGTCTCCGTACCATTCAAGCCACCGATGAAGAGCTCATTCGAAGTTTCCAAGGGCAAATTGGCAGTCTGCGCCAGCAGCTGGATACCAGGGACAATCGTATCGAAGTGCTCTATGTACGAATCAGTACCTTGAAGGCGTCCATTGCGGTTTCTGAGCGGCGCATCGAGAATTCCAAGGCAAAAGCTGATGGTCTGCGCAAGCTGCTTCTTACCGATAAGGAATTGATCCTCCAACTTGAGGACGGTCTCAGACTCAGAGAGCAGCTGGATGCGGTGCGCAAAGACACCAACACCACGCTAAAGACGCAGAAAACCGAGCTTGCGACGGAGATGGACGGGCTGCGGGCAGAACTACGGGCTGCGAAGCTTGGCAAGGAGGCAGCGGACAGCCTTGTGAAGGAAAAAGATGACGAGATCGCAGAGCTGAGAATCACCACGGCAGAGAACCAAGCATATGCCAATAGGCGGGATGTCACCAGGGTTCTTGTTGTGATTGTTTTTGCGATGTTTTGCGTTGCCATAGTTCACATTCTGGGATGGCTTTACTGACTGGAAATAGCATTTCAGTAAAGACTGGAAATAGCAATGAAATGCAGTGCATGCTACAAGTGAATTTGAGGCATTTTGCCTTTCCGGTTGTAAACTGCGGCTGCTGACGCTACGGCGCATTTATATTAGGTTTGTTATACGGCTGCGGTCTCATCACTCAGCCTAACAGTCTATGCGCGCATGGAAGTGGTGAGAACATGGAGCTAAGGGGATACAAGCGGAATTTTGTGGGGAGATGGAGCTAATTTCATTTTCCATTTGAGAGATCATCTTTTCGTGTTGTAGAGTAGTCAAATCTCATCGAATTGTCACAAGCATAAGTTTCAGACTCCTTCCGTTTAATTGTAGGTTTTGCACACAGTCAAATAGTACATTTCTTCAACAGTCCCAGGACAGCTATAAAATAAATAGATGGAAAGTGGTAACCCAGTCGCAGGCTTCATCTGAACAGCTATTCACATTTACTAAGCCCAGGCACTCATATTCATTTTGTCTCGAGTCCTACACCTCGACATATCTAATCTTCAGCCATCCCAAAATCCCACTACACTCGGTCTCAAGCCTACCATCTAATTCCCACCTCACAACTACATAACTTCAACCGTCAAACCACTCGTACTATACGCAGACGACAGTCAACATGTCAAACCCTAGCCCTTCGACCGACCATCCCCGTCCTTCAAGCTACGAAGACGACTCCGAGACCTCCTCTCGCTCGTCTGCATTCTCCCAAACTGCAAGCCACCACAACGCCATGCCAGGCCAAGCCAAACCCACCGAACGTCTCGGCCGGCTTATGACGGAACCAGACCACCTACAGATCGAGATCGAGCAGTTGAAGGCGCAGACTAAGACCCTGGAGTATCTCCTCGACAATTCCTGCAAGCTCGTTATCCAAAAAAACCAGCTCATTTCAGAGCAACTCGATAAGATACACAATAGAGACGAGCGCATCCAATCCCTCAACAGTCAAATAAGCATCATGCGCGAGCTACTCCACGTCCGCGAACAGCATATCCAGGTGCTTGACGCCACGCACAGCGTCAAAGAACGCCTGCTGCAAACCCAGGACGAGCAGATTACGCAGCTTCAGAGCTTTGCTGATGGGCTGGTGGAGAGGTATGAGGATCTGCAGGAGAGGCATGACGCTCACGCTACCAAGCTGCACTTGCTTGCGGAAGGGTTCTGGCTCGTGGTGTGTCTGGTATTGTTGTGGTATTGCATTCAGGTAAGAAGCAGTATTTCTCTTCTCTTCGGTATGGTTTCGAAATCATGTGCTGAGGCAGGCAGGCATTCCGCGAGATCGTAAGCTGCGTGATGGATTGAGGTTGTAGTCAGCGAAATGGTCATCGATGGGATCAGGATCTGATCAATCTACACAGGGATGATATGGAATTATGGTTCATGATGCTCAAGCAGCTCTCTTTGAGGGTGGATGAGCCGGTGCCACATGGTCACCCCCTCCGTAATCAAATCATATCGTATTGCCACCTGTATCAAACTCTCGCTGCGTTCTGCTGTGAGACTACTAAGTGCATTACTTCGCTTTGAAATTCCCCCCCTTTCCGCCGCCTTGCATCGATTGGTTCCTATGACCAAGGGGCACAGTCTCATTATAGAATATCTAGTCTTTTGACGGATGAGGTTCCTGGACGTATTTGTTACGACAGGAGCTAAAGGCCTTGAACTCTTGGCCACAGACAGCCTATACAGATCTATAACCTTTGCCATGGTCGTGATATGGTCCTTAAGCTTGCTGATGTCTTGGATGGTTTTGATCTCTATGATGGTGCTGATATGGTTCTCAGGATTGCTGACCTGTTGGATGATAGTGATCTTGATAATGTCGGAGTGGGCGCCGTCGAGTCAAATTTTCCTCATGATCACTCCGTTGTTAAGCCTGCCTATATTGCAGAGTTCTAGTACACGGCAGTGGAATTTGAGGAACGGAATTAGAACTAGTGATAGGTGGTGGGCCATTTGCGTGATCTGGAGACTTCGAAGAGAGCCGTGGAAAATATCGGGTAGATTGATTGAGGGCTAAGCCTACTACACTGCTTACCATGTTGAGAATCTACGCCTAATATATATATGCCTCGTACGTCGTGAGTCCTCCGGGACCCATACTTGCCTAGAGAAGAAAGGAACGTTGTTTCACTAGTATTGAAACTCTCCCTGGCAAACTTTGAAGCCGTGATGCGGCGCCTTCTGGCCACTATCTATGCTAAAGATTATGTTGCGCAGGGTTACAAGTGTTTACGTTGGGATAAATCGAAAGGATAGTCTGTTATGGAAATAAAATTGCTTCGACTACAGTACAAAACTCATGACGTGGTGCAGCATCAGTCCAGGTTCTACCCCACGAGTCATAATCCAACCTGGACCCATCTGTCAGATAACCAAAGCAATCAGTTCTATCAGATACCCAAACTTCGTTACAGTACGCGAGGGTCCATCATCTACGATTCGGCGTATTGAAAATACTCCCGTGATCTTAATATTGTGCTAGATTAAGTCAGCTGGGTGCCAGGGAGGAGGGGGTGTCGTTTTCCTACCTTCAGCCAAGAAATGAACAAGATGAAGAATAATAACAGCAAAAGTGATAACGATCACGACACCAAGAAAGACCAAGAGGTTCTTTTCGCGGACTGTCAACTTCTCAAGATTGGCGGCCATCTCCTTCTTATCAGTCAAAAGCTCCCGGTTCTGATCTGCAAGGTCGTCTTTCTCGCGCTTCAGCCTCTGGACTGTAGATCGATGCTCCATTTCGTCTGCAGCGTATCTCTCGTTCTTGCCGGCAAGCTTTTTATTCTCTCCCTCAAGCTCCTTGTGCTTAGCTTCATGCTTGCTGATCGTAGTCTCGTGCTCCTTGAGCTGGGTGTTGAGATGGTTGTTCCTACCCTGAAGCGTCTCATTCCCCATCTTCGCACTGTTCAACTGGTCCCTCAGATTAGTGAGCCCGTGCCGGAATTCTGCGAGTGTCTTGTCCTTCTCCAGCACCTTCTCACACGCAGCTTGGGTCTCGAGCTTTGCCTTGGATGTTTCGTTCTTCTCGTGCTGCGAGCGAGCTTTCTCGGATTCCAAGCTTCCCGAAAGCAGTTGCTCTTTGTTTCGGAGCTCCTCATTCTCATCTCTGAATTTGATCATTTCTGTAGTTAAACAGTCGCTATCATTGACAAGCCCCTTATACTTTTCCTCAAGAGCGTTGTAATCATCCATAATTTTGACATTCATTTCCATGAGCTCCGCGTATTCAGCCTCATTGTGGCTGACAACATTTTCCAATTCAGTTCTCTTCTGCATAAGCCTCGAGTTTAGCTCAGAAAGATTGTCAACCTGATCCTTGGATTCGCCGTTCTCCTTGGCAAGCATCTGGTTAAACTCCTCAAGCTCTTGAATTGTAGCCTTATTGTCGTACTGTTCGGCGACATAGTCCTCAATATCGTCGGTTAGTTGCTGGTTCTCTTTCTCCAGTGCGCGGACGTCTCTATTTGCGCTCCCGAGTTGCTGCTGCACGAGCTCGGCCTTAGAGTTGAGCGCCGTGATTTCAAAGTCCTTGTTTTGAATCTCCCAATCTTTGTGGTGTATTCCATCGATCAAATCCTGGAAGTTGGGAACCTGTGCCCGCAGTTGATCAAGCTCTTGCTCCAAGTTTGCTATCTTCTCCCGGTCTTTAGTGGGTATGCCCGAGCTTTCATGATGTGCTGCATTGTTGAAATTTTGTCGAAAGTCAACAATAATCTGCTGAAGCTCCTGCAACTCCTTTTTCCTCACCGCACATGCTTTCTCAGCCTTCAGCTTCCCCTCTGAAAGCACCTTCACCTCTTCTTGAAGGGCTGAATTCTTCTCTTGAATAATGTCTTGTTTATCCAAAAGCTTGTGCACCCGAGCCTCAGCCTTCTCTTTCCCCTCCACACAACCCTTGATTTGACTCTGAAAATTCTTCTTAACCTCCAAAAACTTGTTATTATGCCCCACTACCCGCTTATTCTCCGCCTCGAGCTTACTGATTCTCTGAATCTGACCATCTAGTTCCCACTGTCTCTTGGTGCAAAGCTCCGAAAATTCGCGACGATCTTCGTCGATAACTTGCATCTCCTCCCAATGGGATTTTCTTCTCTCCTCAGAATGTCTCAACTCCTCCGCCTGCTTCTCATACGCCTCCTGCCGCCAGCCAATGTTCGTATTCAGGGATGCGACTTCGTTCTTGTGACTCTCTAGGATGTAGTGGAGCTGCTTTTCGCAGATTTTGTGAGGTTCTTCCGGATCGTTTATTTTCCTAGTCGCTGGCGTGGCTGACTTTGTGCCATCACTGGGGTAGGGGCACGAGGCCTCGGCAGATGCGGATTGGAGAGGCATTTGAATTATTCGATAGGTTGATAGCGCGACTGAGGCTTGGTCATCCTGGGACCGGTCGGCTGGAGGGCTTGTCGGCGGCATGTTTTGAAGTTCAATTTGCGACTGGACGAAGAACGAGCTGGTGGAAACGGCGGAGAGTTGTTGGAATTCATGAGAGCGAGTTTGGTGGGCGTTTCGTTGTCTTGACGGATTTCAGACACCTTGTCGTTTGTACTTGGACGGAGCTTTCAAGGCAACTACTTGGTGTGAATTAGGAACTTGAGTTCCCATTCAATTCTTGTTGGACTTCATGAATTTTGTGCCACCAGCCTATTATTTAGATTACAAAGACAGAAGTTAAATGTTGAAACATAATAATACAGGAGGGTACCAAATATGCCTCTCTAGGATACTTTCGTATTTAGGTAACTTCCGACATTTCCTCGGACTGAAATGGTTAAGGTCTAGGATCGAGTACGAAGGACTTCTGGTCATATAGCGACCCTTGAGTCTGGTATAACAAGAAAAGAGTAAATGCGTCTCAGTTGCTCAGGGCTATAATTGATATGCATTCTGCCTTGCTATCCTGCCATCCCTTTGTTTTACCGGTATCGCCTTCACGAGGAGCTTGATGCATGTCCACTTCTCTCGCCCATCACTGATCGTTTTCCTCTATTGGTAGTCTACGATAGCAGACGGAATCCCAGCTGTGCTTAACGCGTTGCGACGCGTCCTTCCCTGAGTCTCAGCATTTCATCCGATCCCCCTTTTCACGCTTTCGCTTAGCTACCGTAGGCTCCACTTAAATTTAAAAACAACACCACCACAAAAACAAACACGCAAACCTTCCTCCTGTGGATTCTACATCTTTCTCCCCCACCGCACCGATCTCAAATCTACCACTCCGAACACATACCTCCGATAAATACACACTCAACCCGATACGAAACGTGCGTCTCAGGCGATCCTGAGGCGTACACAACTAGGTACCATGAGTACCGAACCAGAAGATAGCATCCCTCAAAGCTGGGAGCTAGAAATGAGTGAATTGATCGACGAGAACCAGAAACTGTACGAGGAGCAGTCGCAAAATGCCACAGAGCCATCCAGCCTCGAATCCTCTCCGTCGTTCATCGACCCAGCGCCTCCTCGCAAGCTTGATGATTCCGCCTCGCTCGTTGGAAATACCGCCAATGAGAATTCTGCCGAGCCCGAAGGTCCGCCAAAGGCTTCTCCCCAGACCATAGACTCCCGGAAGATCAAGGTACCTGGCAGTCCAAAGAAGAATATGTTGAGCGAGAATGCTAGGGCGGCGAGCTGTGTTCTTTTTGATGGATACAGACCTAGATTCGGCGGGAAGGGTCCACCGAAGACAGTTGCTGATACATGTCCACGTCCAGCCCCAGCCATAACTGAGGATTTTGATGACCATTCCATGGAAAGCTTTCAAAACCGGCCTAAAGTTAGTGGCAAGCTTCCTCGCAAGACTTTTGCAGACAAGACTCTGCCAAAGGCTCCGATATTGATGGCGGATGAGGACATGGATAAATCCGAGGAAATTGAAGACGAATCTATGGAAATAGTCACGGAAAATTCTGAATTAGATGATGATGAGTCTGGCTTTGAAGCTGCAACATCTGCTACGGCTAGCAAGAGTTTCGGGAAGGCTCCGCTGGTCATTGCTGTTGTGGATGCCGACAGTATGGATGGAGTTGAGGATGGTTTATCGGTTAAATCTCAAGATTTCGAGTCCACGCCTTGCGTTGCCAGCAATTCGGAACCTCAAACATCTATTGCACCGACTTTCTCTAACCCGGCTGCGCCCGGAAATCAGCCAAAAGGTGCTGATTTTGGATTCAAGCTTGCTCGACCGCCTGGATCACCCTTTAAGTCCAGGACAAACTCTCCCACACGACAGAGACGTACGAGGCCGACGGTACTTGGTACCACTCCGGCTACTGGCAACATCCTCGATAACCCTGCCCCACCACTTTTCA